>JAVSBS010014656.1:0-25839 GCA_033124195.1 Coracias cyanogaster | reverse complement strand
CTAATACACCCCAGGATGCCATTGGCCTTCTTGGCCACAAGGGCACATTGCTGGCTCATGGTCATCCTGCTGTCCACTAGGACCCCCATGTCCCTTTCCCCTATGCTGCTTTCCAACAGGTCAGTCCCCAGCCTACACTGGTACTTGATGTTGTTCTTCCCCAGATGCAAGACTCTACACTTGATCTTGTTGTATTTCATTAAATTAAATATTAATATTGAGCTGTCTTTTCCTACTAGGCAGCTTTCCAGCCACTCTTCCCCAAGTCCGTAGTGTTGCATGGGGTTGTTGGGACTCAAGCGCAGGACCGGGCACAGATCATCTGGTTGTCCTCTGTGCCACATGATGGCACTCGAGAACCTCCACTGGCACCAAGGTCAGACTGACAGGCCTGTAGTTCCCTGTAGCTCTTGTTGTAGATGGACATCATATTTGCTAATCTCCAGTCAACTGGGACCACCCCAGTTAGACAGGGTTGCTGATAAATGATGGAAAGTGGCTTGGTGAGCACTTCCACCAGCTCCCTCAGTACCCTTGGGTGGATCCCATCTGGCCCCATAGACCTGTGTCCATCTAAGTGGTGTAGTAGATCCCTGATCATTTCTCCTTGGGTTATGGGGGCTTCATTCTGCTCCTCATCCCTGTCTTCCAGATCAGGGGCTGGGCACTTAGAGAACAACTGACTTTACTATTAAAGACTGAGGCAAAGAAAGCATTCGGTACCTTAGCATTTTCCTCATCCTCAGTCACTATGTTCCTCCCCTCATCCAATAAAGGATAAAGATTCTCCTTAGTCCCCCTTTCATTGTCAATGTATATATAGAAATACTTTTTATTGTCTTTTATGGCAGTAGCCAGCTTAAGTTCTAGTTGGGTTTTGGCCCTTCTAGTTTTCACCCTGCATAGCTTCACAAAATCTTTGTAGTCTTCCAGAGTGACCTGCTCCTTCTTCCATAGGCCATAGACTTTTCTTTTCTTCCTTAGTTCCAGCCAAGTCTCTCTGTTCAGATAGGCCAGCCTTCTTCCCCACCAGCTCATCTTAAGGCACACAGGGACAGTCTGCTTCTGTGCCTTAAAGATTTCTTTCTTGAAGAGTGTCCAGTCTTCCCGGACTCCTTTCTTTGCCCTTCAGGACAGAGTGTCAAGGGACTCTGTTAATCAGTCTCCTAAACAGGTCAAAGCCTGCCCTCCAGAAGTCCAGTATGGTAATTCTACTAACCTCCCTCCTTACTACGCCAAGAATTGAAAACTCTACCATTTCAACATCATTATGCTCATGAACAGGCCAAACCTTTCTGTAGAAAACAGTGTTACTGGGAACATTTTCTATACTTAGAAAGATACCCACATATTTGTCTGTGTTCATCTCTCTTCCAGATGCCCACACCTATTCAAACAGACACTTACATACTACATCTGTCTCATTTGAATGACCTGCGTCTTATACTTCTTCTTTCTAACAATATCAAATGTCAGCTCTTCATGCATCTCTTGTAAGCTATTGGGTGCTTTGTGATGGTATCATGAGAAGTTTCTCCTTAAAGAAAGAAATGTGATATTAGATAATTATTTTGAAAAAAATATTAGATACTAGGTAATCTGTTGGAAATATATTAATGGAAATCTTTATCATACATTAAAAAGTAAAAAAAACCAACAAAACAAACTAACAAACAAAGAAGACCAAAACTGCATTATAGTCATTCAACATTAATAATTTACACAGGAATAAATTTCTCACCTTTTTTTTGCTCAAGGTGCCCACTCAGCAGCTTACAATTGCACAATTATAACTCCTTTTTCAGAGTTAATAACTGATTGCATTAGATGGTGTCTTGATAGTTTATGGCCTAGCAAATTCTTCCCCCAACCAAAAAAGAACTAATTAAGGCATCGATAATATTTATATTCTTTATTCAATGCATAACTGAGAAAAAAGGTAAAAAAGAAAAAAAAAGCTATCCTAAGTCATTTTCTTGTGTAGTTTGAATGTTGTACTCAGTTGTGGGATTAATTTATAGAAGTTTCTCTACATAGAGGCTCTACAGAACACTAAGCAGAAAAAAAACTTGTAAGGCAGTCTTTTCAACAAAGCATTTACAAGGATCAGGGTCCAATAATATTATTATCACTTGGATTTTTAAAACAAAAATTGGATGGCCATCAACTAGTGGTACTGGCTATCTTAATCATCTTTCAAGTTCCTAAATTTCCAAATGACCCTAAGTATCTTTCCTCAGAAAACCTTTCGTTATTAAGGTACACTGAGTCAGTCAGTCAAAACTTAGTCAAATCACTGTGATTACTTCTGGTATTACAGCTTAAATACTAAATGATAAGGATTTTGCAATCACAGATACACCAAGTATTCTCAATACTTTAAGTTAATCAAAAATTCTGTTAAAAAAAAAAAAAGACAATTAACTGTTGTCTGTATAGACATAAAAAATTTATCACGACACTTCGATTATTAGCTTTATCCCTTATGCAAATGACTTAAAATAAGGTATGTGTTTATAAGACAATATATTTCTCAAATAATACAGCACAAGCCATACATCATTCTGTCACATAGTTCAGATCCAAAAAGGCAGATGAAGAGAAAACAGGGAAGTAACAAGATGAAAAAGGCCAAGTCGGTCAGCGTTGGAGAATGAGTACTTTTCTCCTCTTTTCATTTAACCACAGGTCATGCCTTCTTAGAAACTGAATATACCATTAAGTATAATACTGCATAATAAAATGTAAATCAAATTAGCTAACTCTAAGTATTTCACTTATTGTATTTTAAATACCAATATCTCAATACTTATTAGCAAATACTATTAGGAAAAAAAACCTCAAAATTTTTGTTTTCTGCAGGAGAAAATGAACCTCTCACCAACACCATGTTCTAGTCCAATTCATTAATCAAAAGATAATTAATTAAATCTGTATAATTCCTCAGAATTGATAAAGCAATACTTAAAAATGGTCTGCTGAGCTGTAGCCATTAATCTTAGATCAAAGGCTGTGAAGAAATGACCTGAAGAGGTACTTTTATTAACAAGAATATTTTCACAAGTTATAATCAAGATAGTTTTAACATATGTCAAGCAGGAGATAAGACTAATGAATCTCTTGTGTTTTGAGTATTGATTTGTAATTTATATGAGAGAAAGATATTTAAACTAAAGGGAAAAGAAATCAAACATTCAAATCAGATATCATACCTTACAGGGCTTTGAGGACTTCATTTTTCTTTTGAAAAACATGTTTCTTGTGTAAATCATCAGTATGTATGGTATGGAAGTTAATAATCTTCAACATGTTATGATATGGTGTCCAGAATTACATGTTTATATATGCTATGTTGAGTTGTTTCTTTTCAATTAATATAAATACTTAGAAAGTCCTAAATCTAAACATTTGGCAACTAGCTTTCAATGCTTTTGTAGTTCTATAGATCCAATCTTAAAATCTTTGTAGGCAATTCTTTCACGTCAGCATCTGTGAAAATCAAACTCAGGCTGTACATTCAACAGTGGGTATCCAAGGTCAGTGACTACTCTTTAAAAATTTTGCATTCATGAATAGGGCTGTACTAAATACACTTTCAGAAGTGTTTCAAGGCAAGGTGCTACAATAAACAGACATTAAAGGTTGGTAAGGGAGAATTCCCTAGTTTTTTGAAAAGTTTACACTCTAAATCTTCTTAATCTAAATTACTATGAGAGATACACCTGACTCAACCTCCCTGCAACACTTGAGCTCTCCCTTCTCCAAAATACAGGGACCTCCTGCATCTGAACTATTAGTGTTTATTGCTATCTAAAAAAACCTTTCCCTGCACCAAGGATCTCTTTTCTTTAAGCCTTCAGAGGCCCTTGATTACTTGGTCTGCCAATTTTCTCTCTTTAGCCAACTAAAATTATTTCCCTTCTACAGTGTCATGTTCCACAGAGAACAATTTTGAAGAAAGGAAGAAGATGCCTTTGAGCGTCAGCAGGAGCAGGGAAAATTCTACCTTTACTCCACTAACAAAAACACAGAACACACTGATAACCCGAGTGAGCTACTTAAGGGATTCCATGAATGACTTTTGCTACAGTATACCAAGTCAAGTTTTCACCTTGAAGTGGAAGTGCTGCGTTGCATTAATATGCTGCCACAAAGCTGCTCTGGTGCTGAGTAGCTGGGAAGCATATGGGCAGTGTCATTTAACACTGGGCTCTTTCATTTCTCAATGAAACTGAAGGGATTATATGCATAAGAAACTTCTACTTAGTGGCAAAAGAAAAAAAAAGAAGAAAAGCTGTGTTTTTCAAGAACTGAAAGTCTGAAGAGTGAGATTTTAGCAAATAATCTAAGAATCTTTAAATTATCTCAACAAGCTTTTGTGTTTTGACAGGTGCTTTAATATGTGATGTTTAATATTTCACATTTTTCTAATGCCAACAGTATAATGTTGTAGAAAGTACACATGAATTATCTGGTGGTCCTAATGTACTGAGCAGAGGGAATAAATACACCCATCTCTGGGGACGTTGGTTTGTTTTAGCGCAAGAAAATTCACATTGAATTTGAAGCAAATGTTATTCCCCATTGTGTTGCTGCACCACTTGTGGGCCTTTATAATGCTTCCACAAGTGAAAGAAGACGTCATTAGAATAAAATCTGTGAGCATTTCAAAGGATGATGCTGAGATGATGAATGAGAATTTCCCTGTGGCAAAAAAAGTAGTAACAAAGTAACTTCATGGGCCTTAAGTGGCTGAACAAGGGAATGAAATGAAAGATTTATGTTTCTCACATTTGGTAATACTGTTCAGAAACTTGTGGGATTTTGCTACACTTAATAATCAGGCAATGTCACATATTTAAGTATGCTCGACCTGTCAAATTCCAAGAGCATTAAAATATGGTCATCTTAAAAGCTCCTGATCTGGATTTCAGTGAGAGCACCAAGTCCTTAGCAATGCTGAAAACACAACCACTTTGATCCAGGCATCCAACTTTTTGTTCAACAGCCTACATTTCAGTTTGAACTCTTTGTCTCATGTTCATGGTCCCATTTGGGAGCACATTTGCCGTGTTGAAAATAGGTGAGTTCCAGCAGGGACATGAAAGAACAGATTCCGTAATAGATGGCACCTCTGTACAGGAAGGCAGGGAAGGTATGTGATGCATGCTTTCTCAGCGCACAGAATAATAGCAGGAAATCAGGCCTGCCAAAGAAAAGGGTCAGACGCAGAAAATGAGCTTCACTGGTTTCGCAGCATTAGAAAGGATAAATAACCCTGAGCAGCCAGAAAATTATCAAAGGACAGCCTGAATGTCCAGAACTTGTTCTAAGCCAATGCCCTCCCACAAGCAGCCACGGGAAGCTGTCACCATCTTGGTCAAGTGAGGAACAGAGCATACCATATTGTTGCCTGCACTATGTTATTTAACCAGTACAGAGTCCTGCCTGTACAGTATACTTTGAATAGCTTTTCTCCACATCTTAAGGTTAGTTCTTTCAAATACCTTATTAGCCTCAGGAGACATTTTCTAACTTGGAGAAACAGCCAAAGGAGATGAGCAAAGGTGATTTGACAGTACCTGCTTCCTCAAAAATGGTGACCAATAGGAGATGGACTTGCATCCCATTTCTGCATCAGAGCTTGTGCTTGTGTTAAGGCTTACATTCTCTAAGCCCAGTGATTTGAGACCATTTCCTCCACAATGCTTGGAAGAACAGAAAACAAATATCAATACATTATCCTGCACAGCTGTTCTCCTACCTGTGATGTCAGCTGACCCACTCTATATTTAAGCCAGAGAGAACCAAAAGTTAAGTGGATGAAATGAGTCATGAACAAAACAGAATGCTCATGCCCTGAGCTTACACATCAGGGTAGACTGTGCTTTTTGTTTTTTTGACAGAGTCTGTGGGGAAGGTTTAGGCGGATGTGAAAAGCTGCAGCAGCAATTTCAGGAAGAGCTTGTCCAAGCTGTATTTTGCTGCTAAATCCATAATTGAAGTACAGAAGAAATATGTTCAGGCTGAAAAAGAATAGTTGGCAGGGAGTATAAAGCAGTGAGCTCAGTATGCAATTGCAGAGACCCAAAACACTCCTTCTATTCTGTAAACAAGCAGCAAATGTAAAGTGTCACTGATCAACAGCCAAGATATAAATCACCACTCTGATGTATGTGCCTATCAATTAAATTTATGAGAATCACCACTCAGGTTCAACCCATTCCAGACAAGAAGCTGACTGGTAGCCAAGTTTGGAAAGTACTCATAAAGCCTCCTGGATTGGAAATATAATTATTAGAAAATGTGCATACACATAGTTAGAGCTGATTATATAAGAAGGTGTACAATATTTTACCACATTTACAGCGTATTTTAGAGAAAACTTTAGACTCCTCACCTTTCACTTACAGTTGAGAACTGCATACTAGGTAAGTTTTTCTATATTGAGATTACAAACATCTTCCTGATGAAATATATTAAATACCTTTTGTACTCTCTTTAAACATACATTTTTCCAAAAACTTTTTTCATCCTCCAGCAAGCATCCCACATTCATAAGGTCCTGCAAGCATCCTTGCCGTGAAAAAAACCTTTGAGGTCACAAACACTTAGCACAGGTTTCTTCATATACTTTTGAACAACTCTGATCATGTGAGATGTTTTAACAATGTGGCTGCGCTTGGGGGAGTGACACTGCAGCCTGTCGTGTGAAAAGCGGTATCTGGAATAAGTTTATAGCAATTCCAACGTCAGCTGCATCAGCAGCTATTCCTGTATACAACTCAGAGCTGTGGTTGTCTTTCTTTTCCATACACACAAGGTAAGCCTTAGAGAACCGGACAGTACTACCAAAAAAAGTCATTGCCTTGAATCAGCTTAAGCAGCCAAGTCAATGTGGTTTATGCATGTGCACAATGATTATATCTTACATTTTCCATTTAAGCTATTCAAGTCATGCTTACTAGGGGAAAAAAAAAATACTATGGATTATTCTGCCTCAGTATGTGAAAAACATGTAAAACCCATGATTGATGACATGGCTCCAAGGAATAAGCCTCAATGACATCTGCAGCACTGCTATGAGGTTACTAAAAACCACAACCTGTGAATTGAGAAAGAAATGACTTAAAAATGACTGCTGACAAACATAATGAAAGAGATTTATGAATTGCCTACTTCAGGAGTGCCCATGCCTTGTGGAGTGAATGGCTTGTCTCATTCATTATGTTTCTGTGACCAAAAAATGGTATTCTGCTTTTTTCCTTTTTTTTTTTGTCTCCACTGAGTGACTATCAGAGACTTCCTTCCAGGGAAAATAATAAACATGAATCATATAGCCACTGAACTTTGAGAGATGTAAGCCCTTTATTCCCTTAATGTTTCAGGGAAACAGGATGGCTTTAGCTCCCACCAAAAGGGATATCAGCTTATCAACAGTAGATTTTAGCAAGCCTATTACATGGCTGTAAAGCCAAAGCCACTTTTGAATCCAATTATCTGCATTCTTACTGCCTTTATTATTGCTGACAAGTTTTTATATTAAATATTTGAAGGTTGATATCTCTGGTGTTAAATATACTCAAACACTACTCAGTTCACAGTGTTCAGGGTCCTCTCTCAAGTGTGTTGTTATAACATGTAGTCAGGAATAGACTACAAGACCCTTGACTGCATACAGACAAGGCCACAAAGATTGTCACTGTATCAGATAGTAAAAAATTATATTAAGGTTAGAAAAGGCACAGTGGGTCAAATATTTAAAAAGGAAGAAGTCTGGTTCACTGGCAAGGGTTATTCCCAGAACTATGCAGGCCATGTAACCAAGAGACCTGTACTGGCAGAGCATCTTACAGTCAACCCTAGCACTGACACTATGACCTCCTATTTTAATCTGGTGAATAACCATACAGCTGTCAAAGCTACGTTGGAAATAGATATGTTTCTTACATAAGTCAAGGATTTTCTGGTATTATCTCACTATCAAGTGAAGAAGAAAGGAAGACAATTGCTGAATCTGCATATCCAGCAATTCCTAAGAGATTTACAGTTGACACTAAATGAAAAGGACCTTGTTCACCTCAGAAGACTATTTGTGTCTAAGATCTTGAGAGGAGATAGAAGCTGTATGGAGGGAACAACAGTTAATGAAAAACTGTTCTGTTACTAATTTATGTCAAGGCAGCAACCTTCAAAACTACAGAAATCCTATAGATTTCAAGAGTGGCCGAGGGGTTCTTGTTAGACTCATTTAATATGTGGTTCTGCCATGTCAGTCTAGCTCTCTGTGTTTTGAGCACACATTGCCAGCTCATGTCCAGCTTTTCATCCACCCAGGTGGATGCCCCAACCCAGGTGCAGGATCTCGCACTTGGCCTTGTTAAACCCCATGATGTTCACATAGGCCCACTTCTCAAGCTTGTCCAGGTCCCTCTGGATGGCACCCTGTCCCTCTGGCACATCAACCACACCACACAACTTGGTGTTGTCTTCAAGTTTGCTGAGGGTGCACTCTAGTCCACTGTCTATGTCATTGATGAAGATATTAAACAGGACGGGTCCCATTAAGGACCCCTGAGGATCACTGATCTCCATCTGGACATCAAGCCATTGACCACTACCCTCTGCAGGTGAACAACCAACCAAATTTTCATTCAACAAACAGTCTACCCTTCAAACCCATATCTCTCCAATTTGGAGAGAAGGATGTTGGGGGGACCATGTCAAAGGCTTTTTCAGATAGACAACATCCAGAGCTCTTCCCTTGTTCAGTGATGTAGTCACTTCATCATAGAAGACCACTAGGTTGGTCAGGCAGGACTGGCCTTTGGTGAAGCCATGTTGGTTATTGCAAATCACCTCCCTGTCCTCCATGTACCTTAGTGTAGCTTCTAGGAGGGTATGTTCCATGATCTTCTCAGACACAGAGGTGAGACTAACAGGTTGGTAGTTCACAGGGTAAAAAGGGTTGTGCTACCCTTTTTAAAAAGTAGAGACTGTGTGCTGGGACAGAATATAAGGAGGAAACACCTTGAAAACACATATCTAATCTACAGAAGTTATGTGGCTTACAGTTGAAAGTATTGGTATCACTTTCATTTCTGATGTTTAAGCATAATTATTTTATCTCTAAAGATCATTTAGAGAGCACTTGGGAGTCAGATATGCAGTCTATTTAGTTGTTTGTCATGATCACAGACCTATCAAAGTTTTACAGAGAAGGTTCAAATACTTATCTAACCTGGCCACAGAGAAAGAAACTTCAAGCTGCAAATAAGTCATAATAGAATGAAATATCTGAATTTCAACATATGTCCAAATGAAAAAGCTCATGTATGGGAAATGTGACAAGTAAACTGACAAGCACCTGGAAGATGATGGTCTGCATAGTGGGAAGATGAGGAAATTAGTGTATCTGGTGTACTGTGTGTAAAGATGTGTCCCACTGTGGGCTTTATTATCAGAGCCTTTTCTTTGTTATAGACTGATTTTGGTTTATACTGGAGAGTTTTCTCTTAGTGCCAAAGCAAATTAAGTGTGACTGTCTATACTTAAAGTGATGAATGGGCAACATTGATGTTATAAATTACTCAGAAGCCCATGATTTCATTCATTCTGTGAGCCAGGATGGATTTGTTCCAGCTCCAAGTATTTTCATAATAAATACATATTGTCTTCTTCAGCATCTACAAAGCAGCCATTTCACTGTAGTTTCATGAACATTCAGCACAAAAAAAAAAAAAAATAGTAGTGGCATCGAATATTATAGAGAAAATATGATCTAGTCCACTAACCAAATTTCCTCCACAAGCTCATCACTCAGAATGAAATTGAATTAAATGAATAACTGATCAGCCTAAACAAGAGGTTCACCATGTTCTGCTTTGCATGTTACTATATCAACATGTGCCTGCTGTGGAATTCAAAAGCTACTAGGCACTTGACATCCTGGACCAATGTCTGCCATACATCTTGCAGTGCCATCTGAAAATACCACTGCTCTCACATTGCTCATTGCCACCCATCAGCGGGAGATTGCCAAGGTCACAGCTTTGTGAGCAGGAAGCTGAGCACATCTTATTCTCCAACAGATAAAAGTCAGATGGGCTGGCCCTACTGCCTTACATGGACTTTTGAAACTAATGCTGCAGATTTTTCTGGGAGCTGGCCAGGCTGTGATCACACTCTGTGCTCCCAGAGTAGTGCCCTCCAGCAGAACAGAGGTAGCAAGCAGAGAGAGAGTTGGAGGAGGAGGAAAAGGCAGGTGACAACTTCAGCAGACACCCCACTTTGCAGAGGGAAAATCTGCCCACAGAGAGTGCCTACTCTAACACTGGCACCAATTGCTGCATCTCTGCATTGCTAAAAAATGGTTTAATGTTAAAACAACATAGGCATGTTACTCACTTTCAGGTGACAACTGATTGGCATGCATAGGATTTTTCAAAGATAAAGATGAGTCTATAATAAAGTTAGCATTTAGCTCAAAAAACATCTGAAGAAGCTGTTGTGATCTTCTAAAGACTTTATTTACTGACTCAGAAATTGTGTCCATTATGAAAATCATCCTAATGTACACATTACAGCCAGGGAAGTAATAGTAATTGAATATAGTAATAGAAATAGAAATAGACAAAAGTATAGCCATAGTTGTAATTGTAGTTAGTAATAATTACAAAATAGTTACAAAATATAAAGGTATACAAGGTACATAAAGTGTATAAAGGCAGATATGGATTTGGGTGTTTGGTTTTTTAATTTTATATTCTGCTTGCAAGTGTCTAAGTTATTGGTATTCTGATCTTGACAGAAGAAAAGGCATCAGATGCTTGAAACATATCTCACTGCTGAAATCATGTAGAGCTCCTAAAATAAAAGTTTTAAATTGCTGTTCTTACACTGGTTTCCATATGAATTCCCAAAAGTAAGGTAGTAACTTTCTCCTCTCCACTGACCAGCAATAGCTTATGTACGGAATGACATATGCTAACCAGAGGGCCAGAGGACCTTTTTCAGTTGAAAACCAGAAGACATTTTTCAGTTGAATAATCATGTAATCCTGTTTATCCATTTTCATCAGCAGAAGATCTCAGCAAAAAATGTCTCCTGAATTAGCACTCAGTCTTCTGGCAGATACTAGTTATCTAAAACCTAAATTATTTTAATTTTAGACAAGGCAATAAGGAAAGGGAGATCAGAATGTTTTAAAATACCTAAGTTTATAAATTTTAATTTTAAATAAAGTTGAAGAGAAGTCTGAAGTTGTAGTTAGTTGGGGCCAGTTATACCTATCAATCGTTCACTAGCCACAGATTTGTTTGAGGTGCCGATAAATCCACAGACCTCTTATCCTGTTAGGTCCTGTGCAGTTAATCCTAGGTATGCAATATGGAACTGGACCCCATTCATCAGCCCATCATATGTCTTAAAGCAAGCCCATCATAGGACCATACAGGCTGGGAAGGACCTGAAGAGGTCTCTAGTCCAGCACCTTCCTCAAAGCAGGGGAAGCTCTGGTATCAGAGCTGGGTGCTCGGTCAGGTCATGAAGCCCTTCAAGGATTAAGATCGCACAACCTCCCTTCACAACCTGTTCCAATTCTTGACTGTTCTCAGAATCACATAGCTTGTCCTTATATCTGTCTGAACTTTTCCTGTTTCAACTTGCAAACATTAACCTTTGTCCTGCCCCCATGCACCACTGTGAACAGCCTGGTGCCACCTCCTTCATAGCTTCCTGGTAGAGACCAGGAGGCTGCTGTTAGACCCCACCAAAGCCTTCCCTTCTCCAGGGTAACTGAGCTCATATTCCCCAGCTTCTTCTCAAAGGGCAAGCACTCCAGACCCTGCCATCTTGGTGGCTCTCTGCTGAGCTCCCTGCAGTTTGCCCATATCTCCCTTGTATTGGGGGGCCCAAAACCAGATGCAGCATCCCAGATGTGGTCTCACCTCCCTTGCCTTGCTGGGGGCACTGCTACTAGTATGTCTCACATTGTGGCTGGCCACCTCTGCTGCAGGGAGGTGCTCCATTGGCAAGCCATGGGGTCTCTGCCCACAGGCTTTTCTGCAGCATGCTGCAGATTGATGCCCATACTAACTCCAAAACAGCCTGCTGACCTGAAGAGCACCTGAAGAGTGAGCTAATTTCCTCTGCCAAGAAACTGGCTAAAAAGCAGGAGAAATTAACCAAAATAAATCTTTGTGTTGTTGCAGTCAGATAATTGCTGGTACCTGCAGTAGCTTTCTTAGAGTTAATTGGACAATATAGCATGACATAATTGACAGTGTGGGCATCTCCTTTCATGAGGAAAGAGAGCAAGGTGTGACTATCATAGCTGTAGTTGAGATTGCCTGAAGACACTAAACAGCAGGCTTAAAACAGCTATCTTTGTATTAGAAATAAAAAAACCCAAGAAGTCAAACAGCCATCTACCTGGATTCTTGAATGCCAGCAACAGGCATCTTAAACTGACTTCAGAGCATTATCTACCATAAAGCAATGCACAGTACCCATCACAATATGCATTCTAGGCAGAGGCAGATACAAATGTTGGCCTTCTCCTTGATGCTGTAACCAACAGTTGCAAGCTTCCAATGGTAGTAACTAGTTTTTTGTCCTCACTAAAGATTTTATTTGTCCTGAATTATAAGTGCTTCCCTTTTTTTTCCTCAAAAATATATGCAATATCCTATGGAGGATATAAAGTAATATATGTACATGTGCCAGGTTTAAATCCAAAATGAAAAGCCAGGCAGTCAATTTTTTAAGACTTCTTTAAGAAGCAAGTATTACAATATTGAAAAATGGCTCCCTATAAAGTCAGCTTTACTGGGGCAAGGAAGGAGGACAGGGGAAAGAATGTATGCTCCAGAGCTATGAAACAGTTGAATGGAACAGAAAGATTAACTTACCAGTAAATATGCAGAGCAGATTCTCAAATACCTTTCTGATATACATTGCCTTTTATTTGAAAGAATATATCAGAGGCACTGCCAGTGTCATTTTCTAGCAGGTGTACTTGTTGGTATGGTAAATTAATGTTAAGTCATTTAATATATGTTTGCTTGGAGACAGGGCAATTTTGAATTTAGCACTGTAAAATCAGCTAGGTCTCATGGAGCCTCTCTAAGCTGTTCACTTATCTGAAGAACTGTCAGCTGGGACCAGAGAGGTCTGTTTGGGCACATATCCTGCTTCTCACCATGTCCGTTGGTAGATATATAAGTTGCAAGACACATGGATTCTTTCCTGGAAATGTCCCCCAACTTTCTTATTTGCAGAGCTTCAGAGCCATTCTGAGATGGATACTACCTCCAGACCACCATGCTTAATTTGTAGACTCAAAGAATCATTCTGGTTGGAAGGCACCTTTAAGATCCTCAAGTCCATTAAGCCAGCATTGCCAGGTGACTATTAAACTGTGTCCCTCGGCACCACATCTATGTTTTTTAAATACCTCCAGGGATGGAGGTAGTTCCACCACTTCTCTGGGAAGCCTGTTCCAATGCTTGACAACCCTTTCTGTAAGGAAATTTTTCCTAATATCCAATCTAAACCTCCCCTGGTACAACCTGAGTCCATTTCCTCTTGTTCTATCACATGTTACTTGGGAGAACAGACCAAACCCCACCTTGGCTTTCAGGCAGTTGTAGCGAGCAGCAAGATCTCCCCTGATCGTTCTTTCTCCAGGCTAAACAACCTCAGTTCCCTTGGCTGCTTCTTGTAAGACTTGTTCTCTAGACTCTTCACCAGCTTCATTGCTCTTTTTTGGACATACTCCAACACTTCAATGTCCTTCTTGTGGTGAGGGACCCAAAACTGAACACAGTATTCAAGATGCAGCTTCACCAGTGCTGAATACAGAGGGACTATCACTTCCCTAGTCCTACTGGCCACACTATTCCTGATAAATGCCAGGATGCCATTGGCCTTCTTGGCCAGCTGGGCACACTGATGACTCATATTCAGCCAGCTGTTGACCAGCATTCCCAGGTCCTTTTCCACCAGGTAGATTTCTAGCCACTGTTCCCCAAGCCTGTAGTGTTGCATGGGGTAGTGGTGATTCAAGTGCAGGACCTGGCACTTGGCCTTGTTGAACCTCATACAGTTGGCCTCACCCCATTAATACAGCCTGTCGAGGTCCCTCTGTAAACCTTCCCTACCTTAAAGCAGATCAAGACATCTGCCTGACTTGGTGGCAACTGCAAACTTACTGAGGGTGCCCTCAATCCCCTCATCCAGATAATTGATAAAGATATTAAAAAGAAATGGCCCCAGTGCTAAGCCCTGGGCAACACCACTTGTGACTGGCTGCGAGATGGATTTAAATCCATTCACCACAATTCTCTGGCCCTGGCCATCCAGCCAGTTTTTTGCCAAGTGAAGCGTACACCCATCCAAGCCACAAGCAGCCAGTTTGTCCAGCAGAATGCTGTTGGAAATGGTGTAAAAAGCTTTACTAAAGTCCAGGTAAACAACATCCGCAGTCTTTCCTTCATTCACTAAGTGGGTGACCTTGCCATAAAAGGGGGTCAGGTTAGTCAAACTGGACTTGCTTTTCATAAGCCCATGCTGACTGGGCCTGATCACCTGGTTGTCCTGTATGTGCCACATGATGACACTCAGGACCTTCCCTGGCACTGAGGTCAGGCTGACTGGTCTGTAGTTCCCCAGATACTCCTTCTGGCCCTTCTTGTAGATAGGTATCCCATTTGTTACAGAGTTGTATTCCTCAGCCTTGGTAAACTGTAATTGCAGGACAGATTTTATTTTTTTCTTTCTCATGCTTCTCTGCCTTATCCAGTGTTTTACAAGTATTCTAAACTTTTAAAAATATATATAATTAATAAAAGACTGAATAATTGAATGAATAACATATGTCTAAATGTGCCCTTATTTGGTGCTAAATCTAGAGCAGTAAAATGCTGCATCACTGAGTCAATTCCTAACTTAGGGGTTGTGGTGGAGTCAGCTCTCTGACTGTTCCTTCAGACTTCACCTTTGGCACCAGAATTTGATGCTAAATAATTAGTGTAGCAGATGTGAAGAATACTATTTTTCTGAAAGATTCAAAGGAGATTTTCTTTTCTTTGGAACTCTGTCAAAAGTGGTTTGGCCGACTTCAGATATTCTCCACCCAGCTCTGTTTAAAGTTGAGTCTGATAATTTTCGTCCCAGTAAACAAAAATAAATAATCAATCATCCCATTAGGTCATGTAGGACAGCAAGGTCTAAGATGATAAGAAACCAGTTGCCCGATCTGCTGCTATATGAGTACATCTGTTAATGGGGAGCTGGATAAAACTGCACCAAGTTTCTGACTAGTGACTTTGCCTTGTACAGTACACAAATAAGGATGGAGTCTTGAAACATGGAATGAGGTTATTAAATGGGCATCCCATATAGACAGTTATAATTAGTGCTATAAACAGAATTACAGACAATTACCCAGGCAGCCAAATACAGTATCCATTATGCTGTATATGGTGGGCAGCACTGACTCTTTGTGGTCATACTTCAAGTTAACAAATTCTGAGTGATCTCATATCCATAAGCAAGGGACAATAAACTAGGTGATACGGGGCATACAGTACCTGTCCAGGACCAGAAAGGAAGTTTCAAGGTAATCAAAGCCATATTACAGTGACAAAAATGTCACTTAGGATTTCATGCAAGAGCTATCCCAGTGATGCTTATGCTCCATGCAAGTCTCTCAGCCATGTAGCTCATTTTCTGGGGAAGGATCGGTCACCTCACAAGCTTGAGCAAATGCAGTGTCCTCACTGGGCATATTCTGAGATATTACACATACCATGTCATGGGAAACCTGTACAGTCATCGTATCTGTACATCCTGGAAACAGGAGCAGAGGAGATGTTGCTCAGGGTCTACATGGAAAGTGAGGGTAAAGAGAAGAGAATAATGACCACTCTTGACTGGCCGAACCAAGATTAGTACACCCCTCCCGTCTCAGTGAACAAAGAGAAAGTACAAATACCCTTATCACTATGCTCAACCGCTCTCCCACCAGAGGGCATGCCTTTTGAAGTTGGCAAAAAGCCGGGCTTTGACACCACACGTTCCAGACGCTAACCCACAGTTCAGAAAGTAGACAGAAAGGATGAAGAACCAGGTGGAGAGTCCTGAATGGTCACTGTGATTCTTACCCTGAGCCTGAGTTAGCCCAGCTACTACAGCCCTCCCACTTGACTGCCCCTACAGAAAAGGTAGAGTTACCCTGAGTACCTTTTAACAAGGTCATTAATTCCCAAAATTTCTCCTTCCCTGTGCCCACCAGCTCTCTGGCACAGTCATATTCCTTGAGCCACAGCTTACTGGAGAAAGCAACATAAGTCACCTCCAGCTCTGAAATTATGAATATGTTATACCTGTAAATATATGTAGCATACTGTATATAAATACATAAATATCCCAGTGATAAAATTAAGGAAAACTGGAAGTGGAGGCTGAATCCTTAGCAAGGCCTTATTGATGGACACTTTATACACATACTGACCTCCTTCATCTGCACAGCAGTAACGCCTTCTGGGTTGCTTTTCATGAAAATAAATGGTTCAAAGAGCTACAATTTATCATCATCATCCCTATAGACAGTCAAGGAATATATTGGTCATCCTGATCACAATGTTTTGACTGGGATGAGGGAGGGGGAAGACTAACGTTCTAGATCATTTTTTTCTCAAAATGACATTACATTCTAAGGTTTGCTTAAACGTTTACATTTGGTTTTACACTGGTTTAAACATGGTCCAAAAGGAAAGGATTTTTCCCGTTTCCTTATTGCCTTTTCACCCAAAGATACGAAAAGATTTTGTTGTGATGCACCCCTCCAGCCCAAGCAGTCTGGTTATGACACCACAACATTGTGAAGATGCCTCACTCAAAGTGACATATTAACTGTGTTATCATGTAGCAGTGAACAGGACATCTACTACTAGAAGTAGCATAATTCTCTAATACCTCAAGATCCAAAAGGTGTCCAATCACCATGAAAATTCAGGCAGTTTTTGTTTCATCAGGTATTATTTTATGCTGTTGCTATCTGACATCAGGAAATGGCCTCCACAGATGCAGTATCCAGCAGGTAGCTAATACAGAACAGGTGAATGATCTTCTATATTATCATTCATGTTATCAAATACAGAAGACACATTTTTCTCTGCCCACACTGCTCTAACTTTCAAAACATCCACAGCTACATTTTGAATCCTTTGCTTTGCTGATAAAAATGCAAACTGTTTTTCTTTCCCATGTATGCACACGTGGATATTTATTACTGCTTCCTATGCCCATCAGCAACAAAATTCTTGCTGATTCATCAGTGAGAAAGCCCAAAACAATTTGCAGATCATACCCTCCCCTGTAAGAAATTTGAATTATGTGGTCAATATAGTCTGCAACTACTTGCATCAGTAGCTTTTTCCCAACCAGTCTCTGGAATGGTTATCCACATTTTCATTACTCCAAGATTACATTAATGCCATTCAGTGCTGACTGGTCTGACTGATAAAGCTAAGCATAAAGCCAGGATGATGCAGAATGTGACTGACAGTTTTCAGTAGAAAAGCAAAATCCAGAAGCACATATCACCTACCTAGAAAAAGCTGCATTTGGCTGCCAGTTAAATGTACACCAGTTAAAACTGTTCTGTTTGATATGCTTCATAGAACTTTACATGATCTCACTATACCACTTTCTCCTCAAGTTCCTGAATGGCTGTGATAGTCATCTGTCGAATCACAGGAGTTTGTGTCCATTTACAGAGTAAAAATTGTACATTGTCAATGAGGAGCAAGCAACACTTCCAAGGAAAGCAGCTTCATTAGGCAGCGGAGGAAGCACGGCAGGACAGAGAATAAGGATGTTGATTCAAACCTAGGAGGCAAGGTAGCAGCTAATAGCTATTGTCCCACACACCCCACGCCTCACAAGGCGCAGAATTCTTAAGCAAAAATGCTTTCTCATATTGCACTGAGTGTGGCAAACATGAATTTAAGCAGCAGATTTATTTGTGTGGTAAGGAGAATTTGGAGAACTGAATGGGAAACTAATACGGTCAACATAGTAGCTGGTAGCTTATTTCAATTTATTATATTCTCTCTATTTCAGTTTGGTCCTACTTTTTTTTCTGTATTGGTTTGCCACAGATTTGTGTATTGACAGAAGAAGTCATATTCTAGTCATTGTAATGAAAATTTAGGATCCAGGCGCTAGTTACACCTTGGGCTTTTGGCACCACTTTGGGTGACCATTTTTCAGTGAACATACAAATAACCAAATATGTTTTGAAATCAGGGCTGTGATCCAAATCAGGAGAAACTGTTGGCCAGGACAATTCAAAAAGGGAAGATTTTCTAAAACAAGAAAAAGCCTGCACATTGGCAGAAATGTTTTGCTTCAAAATTGCCATAACTTTTTGACAGATTCAAACGTAAAATAGTGAGATTTTTGAAGTATCATTTTTACTCTCTGTATTAATATATAATTTTTGAAAAAGAGTTTAGAAAGACAAAAAATGATGCAAACCAAAATAAAATCTTTTCTGTCCAGTTCCAAATGAATTATTTGAATAGAGGTTCTTTTCTTAAATTTCTAACAAGACTAAAAATGTTTCCTTCTCCTTTTACCCTCTTCTTCAGAGTCAGCAAATTAGTAATCAAATTCATTTCTTGTCCAGCTCAACTTGGCACCATAAAGACATTCAAGGTAATGGAACACTGGCCTAAACTTTTGGTGATAATAAAAGTGAAATAACTACAAAATACTGGCATTATCTTCAATTTGCCACAATAGATGAAGGGCCATTCACTCAGAACCACTGTTATAAGTTATTGTATTGTATGTTCTATACACCTCCCCCATACAATTGGTTCACTTAATTTGAAATCCTGTGATCCTTTGCAATTCCATTTCTCCTTTCAATTACTCGATTTGTTCATTTTCCTGAGTAGCCACCTGAAATTGCACATGGACTGCTCACATACATTTAACTATTTTTTCTTTTTCTTTCTTTTTTCCTTTTATGAAATCTTTGTTCTTGCTTGAAAGCACTAATTTCAATCAAAAACTTTCTTTCCAGTGTTTCCTTAATCCTAACCTTTCCTTATCTAGTTGTCTATTTATTTACCACTTGTTTTTCTTCATAATAAAATTCCCTGAACTCTCTTTCTTTAAAAAAAAAAAAAACCAGATTTGTTATTCTTGTGCCCATTTCTGTTAATGGCAGATAATTCTCTTACCTGCTTTGCACCATCTGTTGCTGCCTATTCCCAAGCAAAATTAAAGTAACACTCTTCCTGTATCATCATAGACAGATCACTGAAGACAGATGTTCAGTGAGGAGCAGTGGTCAATAAAGCAAATGAGACATGAGGCTGCAGTAGGGAGGGAATACAGAATAACAGTGTCTTGATTTCTGGATGTGCTGAGAATTTTTTGCCCACACTGGAGTTTTCCCCTTGGGCAAAGGGCTTTGACACCTTTGCAAATGAGACAGCTAATGGAGCATCCTTCTGCAGACCACAAGGTCCAGCTCTGCCCAGCCCCACCTGGGCAGAGAGGGAGTACAGGTGTCCTTAGGAGATAAGAAATGCCCCTTAAGTGTCCTGTCTCTGTGTGTGCAGGGTGTCCACAGACTGCTTCAGGTAGCTGTTTTGAGAACTGACACCTTTATAAGCAAAAAAAAGCAACAGAGAAATGTCTATAGCAGGATGAGGAAAAAGTTATTGTTCCCATAATGGCTAAGTGGACATTTCTTACCCAGGAGAGATGAACCTGTTGCTGGCTTACACCTTCCTTCTTGGTTAAATCTCACCTCTGAACTGAAGTCTCCCAGTGTCATAAGAGCTGTCACTTTTCCTGTATTAGGACTATATATATTCCAGCTTCCTAGAAACAGTTCTGCAGCTGTTCATAGCTCAGTCATTTTCCAGGTTCAGATCTCACATACTCCTGTTCTCATGTCCTCTTGCCCAGACTCTGGAAGCTATTACCTAAAGCCAGATTTCAATGCCTGCTGTCAGCACATTTCAAGACGCACTAACTTAAAATGAGACACTTCTCTTAACATTTAATTCACCTGGCTGGCATGTGTCAAGGGAAGCACGTCATGTTTACATACGGCTTTTTGTTATAAAGTATTACCTGTCATGTGGTACAGTCATAAGTTACCTCCTAGTCTAAAAAGAGCTTGACATCAAGTAAAATAATTCTCACTTTTACAAAAGAGCATGGTGACAATATTCCCACAAAGTAAAGAGCAAGAATCTGGCCTTAGAGATACTATTTTCATATTTTGTCCTGCTTACCAGAAGCAGATATTCCATTGTTTAAGATAACAAGAGTAATAAACAAGATGTACTAATAGCGTGCATTATTGGCCTTGAAAGCCTTGCCAATCATACCAAAGACAAACTGGTTTGCTTAACTTGGGTTTGTTGTTTTGTTTGGTTTTTGGGTTTTTTTTAATATGAAAAGCAGTGATTTCAATATTGCAAACCCCACAATTTTCTAAATATAGTTGTTCATTTAGACCCAGTTATGACAACTAATTTCTCAAGTTTCTTATTTAAACCCTTGAGAATCAGAGAACACAAAGCTTTAACAAGGGATTATGGTGGCTCTGGAGGGGAGATGTTGTTTTAGGTGGCCATCAGCACCAAGTCTTCAAACAGAAACATGCACCTTCCAAGCTCCTGTGCAGACTATTAAAGCACATTCTGTAGGATTGATGGAGTAAATTGACAGGTTCCTTCCTAGCACAGATAGTCAGGTAAGGCCAAAGAAAGGGCAGGCTGAGGGTCATAAAGTTCAGCCAGGAGTGAGAGATTGGAGTGTCTTGTGATTTGAATTAGCAGTTAATTACTGCCCACTTGTGGCAAAATGGCAGGGGCTTGGTGGGGTTTCTAGGAAAAGTCCTGCAGACAGAGAGCAGATACCCAACTGCAACTGCTCCAGGTTTCTAAGGTTTGATGGCAGCATGAAGTTTTCCCTCCCCTTCTCCTGTCAGGGGAGAGGTCATCAGCCAATCATGGAGACAGGTGGCTAGCTGGAAGATGCTGTGCTGTATAAAACATGCTTCTGCTGCAAAGCTTGGAACAGTTAAGCACTTTGTGCAGCACCAGTACATAACAACATAAATGCAACTCTGCAAAACAGAGTAGTTTACAGCAAAGACTGCACACCCCCCGCCCCCCATAAGTTACTGTGAAAATCTTGATACCCAGCTATATTTTTATCTATTTACAATGTAAAATTGAATACAGATCCTAAGTGAATTAATTATATGCTAACAAATAATCTGCAAACAAATACTACTTCATAAATGGTAGGTCCATATTTCTTCCAGTCAGCTTATCGTGATGAATGTGTATGAATGATCTATCCCCTTATAGATGACTAAATCTAAAGCAATTTTATCAGCTTAATATTACACATCTCCTTTGAGATAGTAGTACTAGCTGCTCCCAGTAAATCAGGAACCTGAAACCTCTAAAAGCCAGGCTTGTGAACTATCAAAAACTTTTACAGCCTGAAATGTTTAACAGTTTTATGAAATGAGCAGCAATTGCCGATTCATTTGTTGTTTTAAAGCCCACTTCATGAGATCCTGTTATCCACAGCAGACTACATCAAGGATCTTTCAGTTCAGAGGCTTGCAGAAGCTAGACACTGGAAAAATTCAAGGGCAAGGACAAGAGCAATGAGGGAAGTGGTATGGCATTATATCATTCCCTGAAATATTACATCTGTTATGTGTAGCCCAGCTCAGCAAGGGCAGCTTTGCCAGAGTACTTACTGTGCCTTTTATTCTTAAATGGACATTTCAGTGCACTTTACAAGCAGTCAGTTTTTTACAATAGGGAAACAAAGGCACAAAACAATTAAGAAGTTTATTTTCAAAGGTGTTGGGCACACCTGCTCCAGCTTAAGTTGATGTGACCTCTGCAAATTAGACAGTAAATGGTAAGTCTGAAGTCATAACTGCCCTCTGTATTGGCAACAGAAAAAGAAGCCAGAGCTCTTGTCCCCCAGTTTTTGCTTTAACTAGCAGTTCTCACCCTTATAATGACAGCTCTTTTTATTTTGCTGAAAAATGGAAACACTTGGCTTGTGATACCACATTAATAAATGATTTGGGTCTTCTTTGATCACCTCCTTAGCTCTCCTTTGGCAGGAAAAGGGAAACATTCTTCACAAGAGTACTTCCATGAGAAGGGCTTGTAGAGCACACATTTATTAGGGACAGTCCCTAAAATCGTTAGCCAGATAACATTACATTGTGCCCCCATTATATCTGCCTCATCTACTTTTTTGTCTTGTCTGTCAGCAATTAACAGCTAAGCCAAGTGTATTTTCTCCAACTCAATTCACAGTAAAATAGGTCTTTAAACATCTACAGAGAGTGCTTGCAAGGTGTTCATGTATTAGAGTGATAAATGTAGCACAAATTAATTAGAAGATTATTTTGCAGCGATGGGGCCAGCCCCAGCCTCTACCACTGATATGGACGCCTCCTTCTGAAAAGTCTGACTGGAAAAGTGAGGATTTACACAGTCTTTGTGGCATGAACTGCCCATACAGAACTTCTATTGATTTTGGTGTGTCTGAACAGCAAGAGCTGGGTGCAGGAGTGCAAGGTAAAAGTCAGGCAAAAAGAACTGATGTTTAGGGAATATATAAATTAGTTAAAGAACTGTAAGTCAAAATAATGACAAAGAGTAATGGAATAGAATATCAAATAGCCAATATGCTGAAGGAATCACTGCAGTGAAGGTATTCACATGAGCTAGCATTTTATAACAACACAAATATCTGAAAATAACAAGCCATAATAATTAATCCCAGCTGTAATGAAAACATCAATTAGTATTTCTGTTCTGGTCCTATTTGGCAATGATCTCAATTTGGGAGTGATAAAAAGAAGCCTTAACATTACATAGAAAGTGCTAAACAACTGATGATCTATAGGCAATGCAACATCCATGACTTCTATGTTTGAATTTGGTCTGGGTGCTTTTGAAGCTCATTTCAGTGAGTCCTCAGATTGAAACCTGAGGATTTGAATTTGGATTTGAGGATGAAATGGATCCCCGTAGGAGAGGGGAAGAATCCTGTCCTTGCCAATAAGAAAAACTATTGCCATATTTCATCTGGAAGAGAGCAAGAATGACAATGCCAGACTGAGGAAGATGTAGAGCCACAACTAATCTTCAGTGGAATATTTCTGATCTGCTAAAGGAAAGTTAAGGAGTCTAGTACAGACTCCGCAGGATTGGATGTATGTGGATGAAAATATCTGCAATAGTATTTAAGAAATAAAATATGAATTTATTTTTTTTTCTTTTCTGGAAGATCTAACTTTCCAGGTATAGAGACAGAAATTATACTACTTTGGGTGCAAATGTGCCTGTAGATAATAGTATGGGGTATTTTTCTAACAGCTACTAGCAAAAAAAAAAAAGAGAAAGTTTGGCTTTGGTAAGTAATGAGGACACTGTACAAATAATGGCTATAGAAAATTAATTCAAACAGAGTGATCTTGAATTAGTTTAGTCTAAACCAAATGAAATAATACAGGTAAATCTGTAATGGAGATTCTTTAGTTCAAAAGAGGAAACTTTGACAAAAGAAGAGAAGTGTAAACTTAACTGGATGAGAAACTTTGGGACTTGAATGGAGAGAGAACTTGGAATTTTATTAGGATAGATACTTTTCTTAAAAAAATATCCAGAACTTGAATCTTGAATAAGAAAAAATGTAAATAACACTTCCAGACTTGTATACATCAAGAGGATATCAAGAGGAACAGAAAGAATACACCTAGAAAAAAAAAAAAAAAAAAAGATCAGCAAAGAAAGCTAAATATTGAAAATGAGAAACAGGGACAAGTGAGAATTTCCAGAAGGCCAAGTGAGTTATAGGCATGTCAGGGGGTACTATAACAGCAAAGTAATGCATCCCTGAAGAGAAAGCAAGTGCAGTCCCCCAAAGAGTCTAGACAAAGTATTTTTAGAAGATACATGGAAACAATTAAAATATTTGCCCAGAATTCTGGTTCCTAACACAAACCAGTTTCACACCAGATATGCAAAGAACAAGTTGACTTGTTTAGTAAGCCAAAGACTGGGTGAGAATCCAAAAGCAACCTGAGAGCTTATCTGAAGAGCAAACTAGAATTTTTAAAAAGGACAAGATTTGTCAAAGGGATAAACACTGCCCATAAATAAATTTACTTTGTAAATGTGGAGAGAGTTTCTAATCATAAGCAGAAAATTAAGAACAACTTCCCTGCAGGAGTACTGAGGCATAAAAAATGATGTTATGACAGTGATTATATCCCTTCTAATATTAAAAAGTGGAAATCACAGGATAAGGTGAAGAAATGTCCTCTAACTTCTCTGCTCCTGAATTTCATGTTGTTCCTGATACTATATAGTTTTGCTGTGATTCTACTTCACAGTTATCTTTATCACTTAATTATTCAACCTGGGACAAACAGAGAAAAAGACCTGCCACTTTAATATACGACATAACTAGCCTATAAATATATTTCTTTGACATAGTAAGGCCAAGAACTTCTCAAGGGTCAGAACAATAGGCATTTATGAAGATAATGAGTGCAGTCAGTGCTGCTGTAGAGAAACAAGGGAGTGGGAAAAGCAATATGGAAAAAAAGGGCTTTGAAAAAAGTAAGTAGATTGAATACCAACCTTCTTGCTTAGGTTCACAAGCCAGATACTAATTGCTCATTATAGCAAGATAGTTCATCATTATCTAGCATTTCTTGCATCTTCCTCAGAAGCAGCTAGGCCAACTCAATTTCTAGCAAAAGGGTACCAGTTTTAGATGATTCAATGAAGTGACTTGGTAGAGAACATTTTAAGCAGTTTCTCCATCTTTGTTTAGTGGGAGAAGAGCTGAGACTCTTTTGTGTATCAGTTGCATAATTACAGAACGGTAAGGGACTCTGGTATTTCTGGCAATTGGTACTGAAGACAATGGAGAAATAGTAACAAACATATAAAACTGAAGCTTGATTTTCCTAGGAGTTTGTTGTATTTGGCTTTTTTTTTTTTCAGTATTTGTACATGCAGGGATCTTGCTGCGATACAAAAGGCTTAATACACCATGGTGCACAGGTGTCATTATTAGTAGCTACACAAGACATAAAGCAGTGGAGAATGAGAATGTTACAGCTTCAGGTGAAAAATGTATCTTTCTGCAGAGAAAAATAAAAAAATCAACCATGAACATTGTTCCCCCCCCCCCCTATTCTTCTGGAATTGCAACAATAGCCACAAAGTATGACTCAAAGTTAATTACTCCCTACACTAAATAGAATAAAGGTAACCTTAACCATGACTAAGAAGATCATGAATAATGCACAGAATTATTCAGAACAGTAGGAATATGGAAAAAAAATGAAAAAAATTCGGTGTCAGTAGCTTCCACAATAGTCAGGACTTCTTGTATTTTAACATCTTAAACTTCAAAATGAGTCTCTGCCTTAGTTTTAATGCATTTTTTTCCACTTGAATTCAAGGCACAAGCTTTCCCTTGACTTGGCAATGTACTCAAGAAAGATATCATACAATGTTTAACTGACATACTAAGAGCATAC
The DNA here is from genome assembly GCA_033124195.1 of Coracias cyanogaster. Taxonomy (NCBI): domain Eukaryota; kingdom Metazoa; phylum Chordata; class Aves; order Coraciiformes; family Coraciidae; genus Coracias; species Coracias cyanogaster. Next base: position 197 of record JAVSBS010014656.1, on the reverse strand, counting down.
ATTTGTTCTTAAAAATAAAGCACAAATCTCTGCATTTAAAGACCAATCTTTCAGATGCAATTCATTTAAATGAGACTGAAAACAAACAAAAAAACCCACTAACAACGTGGTCTAGGATAATTTTCAGAGGAAATACAGTGTTGAATAATACTGAAAAGAAGTTAGAAGGAGAAAAGACTGTAGTAAGTTATGGGCTT
>JAVSBS010014655.1:0-10010 GCA_033124195.1 Coracias cyanogaster | reverse complement strand
ACAGCCCTTCACAGCCCTTCCCAACAAGAAATTCTTCCTCATGGCCAACCTCAACCTCCCCTGGGGCAACTTGAGGCTGTTTCCTCTTGTCCTATCGCTTGCTACTTGGCATTTGCTCCACAGCATATCCCTTTTTTCATGCTCAGAGAGTAGCTCTCAACGGAAAAGGATGCCCGGAAGACCCACCAAGAACGGTGTGCACATGTGGAGGGCCTGGGTTCAGCCTGCCCCGGGCCCGAGCTCCCCGCAGAGCCTGGCCACCTTAGCAGCTCACAACGGGGCCTCCACGGTCCCTCCGCCCCAGCAGCAGGAGAGGGTTCTGAGCAGGGGGTGGGGGTTACCCGATGGCCGAGCTCAGTTCGTCCGTGGCTCCCAGGGCTTCGAAGATCCGGTCACCCTTCGGCCTCCGCTCCCCGGTGAAGGTGCTGGAGAAGCCTTTGGAGAAGGCCCGGGGGAGGCGCTCAGAGGCCGGGCCCGGGCTCTGCCCCGCGCTCCCTCGGCGTGTCCCGTCCCCGACCCCGCCGCCCGCTGCCGGGCGCTACCTGCATCTCCCGTCCTCGTGTAGATCTTCGGGGCCCGGTCGCTGCGGGGGCCGCGGTCGGAGGGGCCGCCGTCGGGGCTGCGGAGGCACAGGCCGTGAAAGGCGGCACAGGGCCGGGCCCTGCCCTACCCCGCCGGCTCCCGGCCCATCCCGGCGCTCACCTGCCCGCCCCGCTCCGCCGCCGCCGCCCCGCCGCCGCCGCCGCCGTTCCCCACAGGCCCCGGCCCGCCGCCGCCGTCGCCGCCACCCGCCGCAGCATCATCCCTCCGGGCCACCGTAGCCACCACCGCCGCCCCTTGACCCTCCGCGGCCACCGTCCCTCCCTTCGCTGTCACCCCAGCGCCGCACCACCCCGCGCCGCCGCCACCCGATTGGCCTTCCTCAAATCCCGCCCCCGCCAGTGTCCCGGCTATTGGTTCAAAAGCAAGGAGGGCGGGGCAGAGCGCGGCTGCTATTGGTGGGCAGCGCTGTCAGTCCGCGCGGTTGGAGTCGGGCGGCTGAGGCGGCGGTTGCTGAAGGGCCGCGGGAGATGTGGGAGCGGAGCCTGGTGCTGTCCGCCCCGGGCAAGGCGATTCTCCACGGGGAGCACGCCGTGGTGCACGGCAAGGTAAGGGGCCTGCCGCCGCCGGGGGCTCCGGGGCTCCGGCCCGGCTCCCCTCGCCTCCCCTGAGGCCGCTCCTCCTCCGCCCGCAGGTGGCCTTGGCCGTGGCGCTGGACCTGAGGACCTTCCTGCGGCTGAGGCCCTGCGCCCAGGGCAGGGTCTGTGTCAGCCTGCCCGGCGTCGGCGTCGAGAGGAGCTGGGACACCCCCCGCCTCCGGGCCCTGCGCGGGGAGTTTGCAGGCAAGCGCTGGCAGGAGGAGGCCGCTGCCCGGGCGTCGTGTGGGGCTCTGGGTGCTGCCCGGAGGCCCCGCTGGGACCCTCCTCCGTGGGGTGACCCCGCTGGGTGATTTGTCCCCTTGCAGAGTGTTGCTGGGCTTTGTCTCTTTGCACGCTCAGTGTGTGTTTGACTAAGGTGTCCCTGCGCAACCCCCAGCTCAGGCACCTGCGCTCCCCTCTGTGGCCTGCCTGATGCTCTGGTATGTGTGAGCGGCCCTCGTTGTGGCTGTGTCCTGCTTCAGGTGCCAAGGGGCTTGTTCTAGTGCTCTTGGAGCTCAGGTAGTGGGGTCATACATAGAGAAGGCAGCCAGGGACCACATCAGGTGTATTACTGGTTGGAGGCCAAAAAAGAGTCTCTCCAAAGCTGGTCTGAGTTGAGGGCTCTTGGGGAAGGCAGGGGTACAGGACCTGTTTTCCTGTCCCTCAGCCAGCCCTCCCTGGAATTTCTGCAGCATCTCATACTGTGTGGAGCCCCTGACTGGTGGCTGTGCCATCTTCTTCCAGGGGACCTGGCATTAACTCCTGCGATCCTTGTGAGCACTGTTTTACTTAGCAGAAGGCAGAACAAAGTCTGCTGAGTGAGAACATTGGTGGCTTCTCTAAGTGCTGACCAAAAGTTCTCTTATGCTGCTCCTGTTCTTTGAAGTCCAGGCTCATATGAAGCCCATCAGAATATCCACCCTCTGTAATAAAGAGTTTGTGACTTGCTAAGATCCACGTAGCGATGGATGGGAGCACTGGGAAGTGTGGGCAAGGAGACAGTTGCTGTAACGCAGCGCAGATGGGCAGTGTGGGAACACTGGGTTTTCAGAGAGGCCAGTGGAGGTTTGGCTTTTATTTTATTGTGAATCCTCAGGTAGAAAGTTTGTAGCGGAAATCTGAAATGGGTTCAGTCTGGCAGGAGATATTATTGTTAATACTGCTTTCAAGTTTAACAATTCCCTGGTTTGTAAGTGTTTAAATTCTCCCCTGCTTGCTTCCATAGCTGACTTTGATGAATCTAAGTCCCCCAGCGTAGAACAGCTGGATACGCTGAGAGAGTTTGCTGGAATTGCTGCTGGAGCCTCAGCTCCCGAGAGCCTTGCGACTCTTGCCTTTCTTTATATGTGCCTGGCTATTTCGGCTAAGTATGGGTAAGGCAATCTTCCTGCCCCAAAATAAACCTTGAGCGTTCTTCACCATCGATTGCTTCTACAAGGTCACAGGAAGAAACCAGATCTTGGAGGCAAAATAAGAAACTGGCAGGAATCCCACTTCATTTGAGGCTCAGAGCGGAGCTGTTTTGTGGGTGGGGTGCCCCGGGCAGGTGGGTTGGGAATCATCTGCTCTCATTTAGGCTTTGAGGTCCCCAAGTCAGAGCAGTTCATCCCACCCTTCCTGTGCACTCAACAGAAGCAGAGACAGACGTTCCTGCCCACACCAGGCAGCTTCTGCATGCTGGCTTAGGTTAGAAAAAATGCTACAGAAAGGAGCTGCGAGTTTGTTGTCTGAGCTAAGTCTGATCCCTCTTGGGGGCTGAATCTACCTTAAAAATAGGAGAACTTGGAGTCACAGCAGGGCAATGGGCTTTCGTGGCACAGATCTGCTCTCCCATAACCAAACTGGCCCACGCTGCAGCGAGGATAAAACATTAAGCCTGGTATTTGCTTCAGCATAAAACTGGAAGCCCTCTACAGCAAGATACACCACAAGCAGGACCTGCTGTGCTGCCTGTTGTCATCTTTTCCTTGCTACCCTGACCACACCAAATCCAGCTCAGCTCCAGCATCATGCATTGCTATTCATGCCGTAGATGCAGAACTCCATTAGAGCATGAAACGGAGTACAGTAAAGGGCTTTTTGTTCTGTTCTGTCTCATGTGTTCTTAGCATGAAATGAGATTTATGCAATCATGCCCTGTATGCATGCATGCATGCATATCCCTTCATTCCTTCCCTATAGAACTTTGGAACCCCTTTGGCTAATTTCAGTCAAATTTGACAGAAGATTAGGAATTTAATGCTTTTGATATCTCCACAAGTTTTGCAAAAATAAACAGGCAGCTGAGTAGAACAAAGAAACCCTTTAAGCTCATCTTTCATTAGAGATCAGAAAGTCTACATGCAGAAAGACATCAGAAACCTGGTTTCACTATATCTGCGTGTCACACGATTGTGTGGCTGAGAGCCTCTGGCCATTAAAACAACAACAACAAAAAAAAGAGCTAAAATTTTGAAAAGCCTTGCACAAACATGTAAGTGTCCTAATTTCCCAAGGGTGCCTGAAGTTAAACATTTTAAATACCCTTTTTGGTCACTTAAGTGTTAGCTGACTTCAGTCACCCAGCTTTGAAAAAAGTCACTCTGACACCTGCCAGTATTTATTGTAGGAAACATTCTCTGTGAAATCTGAAGAATGAGATGCATATTCTATTTTGCATCACCATTCTTTCCAAAAAGTTCTGAACAACACTCTCAATTTAGATTAGAAATCTTCGAAGTAATACAAAGCCAAGCGTTTCAGGCTAAGCCATCTAAGAACTGATGTCTCAAGTTGAAAACAAATCATGGTGTACCATTAGCACAGAAGAAAGGAGGAATAAAAATAGTTACTCCATTCAAAGTGTTCCAGTGAAAATGAAGGAACAATAATTCCTTAACATGTTTTGCAAGAAAAGGCAGTCAATCTTGAGAAACTGTACAAATGGTATTTACACTGACCAGTATTTTAATCATCTGGCTACGTAAAACCCAGTTTAGACACCTGGCCTCCACTCCACCACACAAGGTGAGCAACACAGGCACAAGAAATGCTCTGCTATATCAGACCAATGTCCATCTAGCCCACTAGTCTGTCTCCAGCAGTGACAGAGGGAGATGCCATTTAGGGACAGCATATTATGGACATTCTGTGGTTCATTCCCCTTGTCCATACATTCCCCTTGCAGCACCCAGACTTGTTTAGTACAGGAGTTGGAGGATAACATCCCTGCCTACTTCTTTTAGCATCTTTTTATGGACCTGCCAATAACTACACTTGTGAACCAGGGTGGAAAAAAGACAAGAAAACCCATTGAAGGAGACTGAAGTGACACTGCTACATCAGAGCTGCTTATCAGAGCTGCTTATCCACACGGCATTTCGCTACAGACACAGTCCTGAGGTTCTCAACTTTCTGAGAATAAGAAATTAAAAGTAACTGCCAGGGGTGGCTATAAAACCGGGGCGGGGGAGGGAAGGATAGGCTTACACAGCCTTTCAGATTCTCAGCTGAGGCAAGTAACAGTTACCCTGCCCCATTAAATATTGCAAAACATTTGGGGCAAGCAGAGCGAAGTGTAGTTTTCCCTTAACTGTTTCCAGCAAAAACCAGGCTTTTCCCAGCTAACCAAATGAGAAGGCAGTAACTTGTCTACACAAGGGGCACAATCAAGACTAGCTACCACATGCTAGCAAGCCTTGTATACATTCACCAATATGGACAAATCCTAACTTGCTCTGGTGCTTCATCAACTGGATTTAATATTATGGCTCCATTTAATCTTGTGCAAATGTAACATTCAAACAAACCCTACAGGATATCTCCTATCTGCACCACTAACCCTCCTCTTGCTCTCAGACTACCTGAAGCACTGTGAAGATCTAGGTGATAATGTTTTCAGGGTGCTCAGATGTGGCGCTGGTGGAGGACATAGACAGGTAGGCCCAAGAACTTCAAAGAGACAGGAAAGACCTATTTTAACTGCCAAAGTTGAATAAGATTGTCATTTCATTCAGTGGCAACAGCTCTTAAGCAGCAAGCACTTCCCTCTCTCCTCATTGCAGAGAAGAAAACCCACAAGTTCCTTCCCCACACTGTCCCTTGTTTTATGCCAGGGTACTTGTAAGCTCCTTTCCCTAAACAGATCATTTCCCACACACAGGTCATCATGTAGCCAAAAAAACCTGTCAGCGCAGCATACCTGCAAAAATTAGCTGCCCAGGAGAGAACTACATAAAACAACAATTACATCAGAAAAAAAAAATAAAAAGAGATAATAGCACAAATACTTCAATTCCTTTCTGACCCTAGGAAAGGAACTCCTCCTCCCCTATCCCACATGCGATATAATTTGTATTTTATACGCATACACACATTTTATATTGACTATTAAATGGCCATTACATATGAATATTTCCTCTGCTAAGGCTCCAGGTAAACTGATGATGTGACCCTCACACCATTCTCATTTCACTGCTAGCCACAGGACTCTGAAAGGAGCAGAAAAGCAAGCAACGGCTGGCTACTGCTGCGCTGCAAAAGTGTCAGTCTGCAGATCCAGTCTAACAAAGAGCTCTTCTGAGCTTGGCAGCAGCTGATCCTTATTTTAGTGTTTCTGAGCTGTACTCACAAGAGCTAGAAACTGTTCTTCTAAAAAAAATGAGTTGAAGAGTTTGTGGAAACCTAAGACCGCTAGCCACCCACCTCACAAAGTTTCCTACTGGCTGGTGGCCCACAAGCAAGCAGTATTCTTGCTAGGGAAATAGGAACTTGCACTGTAAATCAAGAGATGTTGAGAAGAGCTTCAATGATAAATTCTGAACGTTTCATTTCTGTCTGCTCTTAAAACCAGTTCCTTGATTACTCTGTTCCTGCCCTCCTAATAGGGGACAGGATCAGCTTTGTGGCTGCCAGCCTTCCCTTCCCAGTTAGGGCAAGAGGAGGCTATTCAAGTCTTTGCCCTGCTCTCCCTGGCTCCCCATGGATTCTGGAATGTAAAGAATAGCTTTAGCACAACATACTGCAGCCTTACTGCTGCTGCCAGTGCTGGGAGCAGAGGCAACTCAGAATAGTTACATGCAAATTTGGGGATGCTTAAAGTTTGTGCACTCTGTTGCAGTGCTATAAAGAGTCTTCCTCTTGAGATACCAAGGCTTCACTTTTGCTTTCAAGACCAAAGAACGGCTGACTTTGAACACTGAAGAGTCACTCCACCCAAACAAAATGAACTTTAAAATGTGATATTTTAAAGTGACAGGTACAGAACATAAGAAGCACAACCATGAAGTATTTGACTACATTCTGCACCAGCATTTGTTCAATGCATTTTTCAAAAGGTAGTGATACAGCATGCAAGCCACATGTTCCCTATTTTTGCTTTATAGCACACCCTAGCTAACATTGACCACCACTTTTTAGCTTTTCAACCTTTCTGTACAATTAGCAGCTACTGATATGAGTGATTAATAAACTGAACTGCAAAGTGAGAGCAGATTAATTTCCCCACACTACTGAAAGGTGACTTGTAAAGGAAATGGCTTGCACGTCACATTTTCCTCCCGACCTCCATATATGTCAAGAAAAGCTGAAGTTTTACATTCTCCTATATCTTCTGGAGTATAAAAGAAGCATTTAACACTTCATGAAGTTCATATACCAAATAATCTGATTCATAAACCAAAGTTTTATTTTCATTTCCCTTGAAGACTATGAATAGGTACAGAAGCAGTTATATGCAATAGCAAAAAGAAGAAACTGGATTAATGGGGAAGTTCATGGAGTTGTATTATTCTACAAAGCTCTTGGTCTCTTGAGAAAATAGATGGTAGAAAATAGAGACTCTGAAAAAGAAAAAACCCTGTACACTCAGTTACCTGTAAATTAATTTCCTAGTATTATTTATTGGCTTCTCTATAAGGGTAGAGAAACTGATGAACAAACTATTCAAATGAATGACAAATGAGTTGTCATAAGCTTGATGAATTAAACTCCTCTTAAACACACCAGTGCACATTCCAACTCATTCAGCTAAAACAGTGCATGCAACTGTAAGGAAAGATGTCTGTAAGAAGAGATATTTTCAAGTAATCCTGAGCCCATTCCTGAAACACACTTAACTAGGGAGTCACAGTCGAGTATCTCATATCATGCACTCAGTAAAAACAACCTTTCACACTTCTAAGTAAAATAACCTTAATGTCAAAGACAAACCAACCAAGATCCCGTGCTACAGCTCAACCTATACTGCAGAGAGAAAACATGAGAGCCTTTCCTCACAAGCCCCTTTGAATCAATGGTGTGGACTGCCTCATGGAGACTCACAGTGGTCTTGCAAGTTTTATCTTCAAATGAGCCATCTTATTGTCTCCTCTTCCAGGCCAAAATACTTGAACCAACCCCCAGCAGCAAGAAGCAGAAAACCACAAGTCAACCAATGCAGGTCTCTGGCTGAGATCAAAGCAGCGAGAACTTTCCCAAGCCGGTCTTGGGAGGACAAATCAAACCTCTACTGAAAGGCACTAATCATGATGTGCCCAGAAATTAACAATGAAAAGAAGCCTGAGACAAAAACGTTGATGAAACAAAGAAGCTATCATACGAAAGACTGTTCCCACTGCCTGCCTTCTTCCACCTAAAAATGATCACATAGGGAAGAAAACAATCATCCAGAATCCACTAAAACTCTCTCTGCTCATAAGCTTTCAAAGGTCTGAAGAAGCACTGAAGGAAAAGCACCTCAAACGCTGCTGTGAATGAGACCCATCAGTCAGGTGCTGTACTTCCCTCCACAGTCAGGCAACTCCTCTGTGTTACTTTAAAAGCCATTATTTAGCAGTGCACACAGTACATACTAAAATAATGTCTCGCCAATCACCTAGTCTAGCCAAAACACCTAACTCACCTACCTGCCTACTTCTTTATGATTTAGGACCCAGGCACTTGTGAACTTCCTGCCAGCTTTCAGGTTTTGCTGTCCTGCCTACACGCTCTGCATCTGTTCCCATGGGCACCTCCACAACAGGCAACTGCTTCCACGTTTCCACAGAAACGTTCCTCCTGGTTTTGAGCAGGGGGCTATTTGGACACTGGGAGTCTCATGAGTCTCAGGGGGTGATTCATACATACCACAAGCAGGGGAGGCCTCCTACAGCCAATACAACCCTCAGGGAGACCACGGGACTTACCCACCTTTAATATTACTGCTTTAATAAACAGCTGTAAGCTTAAAGATAACTTAATTTACTCCAGTTCAGCAGAGAGACAGTCATGCAAAAGAGGCATCAAGTTGGAAAGAAAGATCCATAGATTTTATTTCACATAGGTGGGAACAAAAACAAGGATACGGCTGGTACAATCTTACATATGGAAGGAAGGTGATTCCAGTTTCAGAAATATCACTTCTATGACCTAAGCAGGTAGGAACATTTCCTGTTCAGAAAAGGATGGGTAGGAAGCCTTGCTCCATACACATTTCCTTTTCCTTTAAGTCCTCCCTGAATTCAGGTTTTTTTCAAGTTTAGGAGCAACCAGTCTAGTACCACGGTGTTCTCCACAACAGAAGTTATATATCTTTATGTATGATACTTTTACATAGCTCAGCTGCAATGGAATTGCAGGTTAAAACAAGTAATCTCATCCCATCGCAAAGTTCATCCTTTCTAAACAGTTTTGCAACCACATTGTACATATGAATAGCTCGGCATAGAGTGGGGGAAGAAAAAAAAGAGACAAAAACCGAGGAAACCTTAACAGAAAGTTTCAGTTGGGTGAGAGACGCGCAACAGCCACAAATTCCCATAGATCAGCTGCTCACCTCACTGGAAATTCTAATTTGAGAAAGGACAGCAGGACTGATCTCACAGCTTGCAATAGCTAAAATAGAAACACCACCCCCACTGCCGAATAAGTAACCCAAAGACTTTTTAAAAAGCAGAGAGCCCAAAACTTCCAGGGTTTGTTTCTTCCCTAAGATACAAGCGCTAGATCTGCATAGCTTAAGGCAGAGTCTACCCGCAGAGCCATTGTTCCTTCCCGTAGGCCCTCGGCGTTCCCAAGGGCCAGTCCCTCCCTTTCGGTAGCCCCGCTACAGGCGATCCTTTATGGGAACCTGCCTGACCGGCAGCCATGGCAACGCGGGGGGATTATCAGACCCCAAGCAGCTTAGTAGAAGCCACGAATGTCCCCTTAAAATCTTACTTACGCACCGCTGCCAGGAGGCTCCCCCTGCCCGGGGCTGTCCTGTCCGCAGGAGCCCGTTTCCCCCCCAGCCTCACCGTGCCCAGACCCGAAGCCGCCGACCTGCGCCCCGTTACCGCTCGCCGGGTCCCGCCGCCCCTTCCCACGCCCGCGGCAGGGCCCGCCGCGACTCACCGCCCGCGGGGGGCCCGGAGCCGGCTGCGAGGCTGCTCTCGGCGGCGGCATGCGGCCCGGCGACATCCTCTCGCGCATCTTCGACGTGCCGCTGGCCATGCCGCCCGCCGGAGAGTATGTGGCGCTGGGCGCGGCGCGACCGCCTGGGCCTGACGCCCGCCTGAACCATATCGCCTAGGCGGGGATCGTGCGCACCTCGCGCTGGGGGAAGGGGATCGAGATGCCCACCTCGGCAAAGCGGGTCTTGGCTGCCTCGGTCAGCGCCCATGACAGGCTGAGGTAATCCTCGGTCTTGCACCACACCCGCATCCCGATGGTCACCGCGCTATCCGCCAGCGCCGAGACGAACACCACCGGCGCGGGATCATCCAGGACGCGGCTGTCGGCATCCGCCAGCGCCAGCAGCACTGTGCGCGCCTGTTCGATGCTGTCGTTATAGCCGATCCCCACCAGCAGCTCGAAGCGCCGTGTCGGCATCCGGGT
>JAVSBS010014653.1:103085-153346 GCA_033124195.1 Coracias cyanogaster | reverse complement strand
CCACCTCAACATGAGGAGGAACTTCTTTACTGTGAAGATTACAGAGCCCTGTAAAGGGATCCCCAGAGAGGTTGTGGAGTCTCCTTCTCTGGAGACTTTCAAGACCCATCTGGATGCGTTCCTGTGTAACTTGCCCTAGATTCTATGGTCCTGCTTGGCAGGGTAGTCGGACTTGATGATCTCCAGAGGTCCCTTCAAACCCCTAACATTCTATGATTCTATGAACAGTGGTATTATCACCAGTGGTTGCCATGTTATGGATAGTAACTGGCATCCATTCTTTTCTAGCTAAAAATTATAAAATTCAGCGTATATATAAAATGATTGAATACACATACAAATACAACCTTATTTCAATTAGTAATTCCGTCTTCCATGTATGATGTGCCTATACCAAGTCTGTGACCTTATCCAAATCAATGCCTGAACATAAAGAATAGATGATCTTTCAAATATATTGAAATCAGAGATAAATGTCAGGCACATAAGCTTGGTTTTACTTCTGTTCTGCATCTAGTAAAATATTTGATGTCATTAAGAGTCACCAACAACTTCATGGCACTTGTGTACTATTTTGATTTTTTTTCCACTTTTTATTTGACAACGAAATTGTTTATTGAAAAAATAATTTTGCTTCTTTTCTGTATTTGTCTTATTGAGAATTCTGAGTGCAAAGCAGAACTGAAATGAATGGACCATTGATTTTCAAATAAGCTTGCAGGACTTGTAGAGAAGAAATAGCAGTCTGTCAACACAAATGTGGATCCCTCGGAGATGCCTACAAAGATACCACGATATTATGTAATGGAAAGTATCTTCTATATCTTCTAGGACACTAGGTCAGAGCATATAGCTCCATAAATATCTTGGCATCTCTGAGACTGGCCATGAACTTGACAGTGAGAAGAGGTCACAGTTTGGCTTCCAGAACACAGTAAGTGCCATATGTAACAGTAATAGTCAAGAAGTGGTAGCATTGTTCTTCAAGTGACAACAGTTGTTTGGGTTGGGCATGAGAAGGAAAATAATGCATGTGAGTTCTGCTAGATGAACAGTACAAGCAGCTTCCAGTTTTTGTTTACTTAACTGGTATTTCTTTTCCCCTGTAGTCAGAAAGAGGTTGAATATTATTAAACCTTATAGTATGTGTCCATTCTGTCCTCTACGAAGAAAGGCAATAAAAATATGCCTCTCTACCCTTTTCTATCTTGAGAAAAAATCTCTTCTTTACTACCTTTGCTATGAGAGATCGAATAACAGAATAATTTCTTCAGGCACTGTTCCTTTTTAATGATCAAAGCAGTATTCCAAGACTTTGGCTTTTGCACTTTTGAAAGGGCAAATAGAATTGGGATTCAGAGAAAAGTTCGGGAACTGCAGGTTGAAGGACTGCTTTTTCACCTGATTCTCAACTACTTTTATCATTTGCATCTGTGCAGAATGAGTATGAAGTGTTCCTACGCTGACCATATGCTCACCCCATACATGTAAAATGACTCCTTGAATGACCAGGAATAGATTAGCTCTTAAACCAGTTGTCAGGTGGTTAGGAGTCTTTTCTTTCTCCCAGGTCTGGAAGTATCTACCACGCTAAAAGTGAAACTCGCTGTCCCCTCACATTTATGTGAAAATCATAGAATCATTAAGATTGAAAAAGACCTCTAGGATCATCAAGTCCAACCCATCCTAACATCTCCCTGACCTCTAGACCATGTCCTGAAATGCTACATCTACTCGATTTTATTTCAGGTGCAGTAGCAAGGAACATGAAAAATGATGGAGTATATTGTATGCACTGTTTGTTAAACTTCACATCTAAATATTTTAAAGATTTGTTTATTAATTTTAGTGAATGACCAGATGCTAAGAAGCACCTGCATGAAAATAAGATAAAGATAAAAGCAAAATTGCTAGAAATAAAGAGGTATATTAGCCCTAGCGAGCAATTTGAGAAAAAAAGGGATTATTATGAAAACTGGTACGCAGCTGTCTTGCCCAGTGACTATGTACTATCTTCCTCTTCTGTGAATTGTAACTAAAATGATTAGATCTTTTTGAGAAGATAACTTCAAGGATGTAGATCACTCTTCCTGTGAAGTGAAATACAGAGCATCTTCTGTTATCCTAGGAACCTGATATCCAGGCTTTTTAAAATGCCCACTAAGACTTACTTTCCTTTCTGAATTTAACTTTATAATACTTTGTAATGTACCTATAGTCAGTAAAACATCCCTAGTTTATTATCATCCATATTTTAATCACATGTTGAGGTTTGCCAGCTGTCATCTACCATCTGAATTTGAACATACGATATGCATCAACAATGACACAGTCCTTGACTTCGTATATATTCTAGTATATTCACAAAACTAAATTTTTCTAGGTTTTGTTGCACTTTCAAGTCCTGTAAAGCATTCTGTGATTTGTTCTCCTCCTTATTTCCAGAGAAGCACATAATCAGTGTAGAGTGACACCCAAATGCACTGTCAAATAGGCTTGTAAAAGCTGTAGGTGTCTGCAACAGCTGCTTTTAACAACATGGGCAACATCAGCCCCCATCAAAATTTATCTTCTTAAAATTCTTAATTCCTCCCCATTCCTTTCCTAACAATAAACTTTCAGTAATAAAAAAAAGATGTATTCCTTATTTCTTTTCCTCTTTGGTGTAATTTTAAGCAACATTGCACTGGATGACAGATTCCTCTGAAGAAATTCTCTTCCTCCTTCTATTACAGCAAGACCACACTCTGCAGTGCTGCCTCAACTTTGTTGTTATTAATCTTTACGCCAAATCAGCCTTGTGAATTCTTCACAACAGTGAAGAAAAGAGTGAGGTTTTTCTTCAATTCTCTGTCCATGTGGAGTGCTGAGGCCTGAGCTGTGGGCCCTGTGTTGAAGTTAACCTGTGGATGAGTCACAACCTACCAGTATGTTTTGTTTCCCTCACTGACTTCAGGTTCCAGAGGCAGAACCTGGCCCACCTGTGTCTTTCTGGCTCCACCCTCACCCAGGTGGTCATGGTTGGGGTGGTGTGTGAGGCCAGGATTATATCAAACTGGAGCCGATCAAGTGGAAGGGCTTCCTGTTGGGTGTGGCTTGTGTTGGGGTTGGTTACATCTTGCTGAGCTCTCTCAGGGGTGTCTTTCCATGTGAAGGGCTACTGAGGGAGCTGTCTCTGTCTGTTGTGTCCAGCAGGTGATGCCTGAGCTGGGCCCACAGCAACCTATGGCAGGACAGTTTGAAAGAAGACTTGTGAGGGGATGTTGCTGATTTCAGTGTTGGCCTGTGCAATCAGGCAGCTGATGGCAGCATAAAATGATGATGGCTGAACTGGCACAACACCATGTAACTAGGAAACAGATAGCTATGCATCAGAAAAGGGAAAATGACCATCATTACTTCCCTATAAGAGTCATGTCATAATAAAGTAGTAAAAGATAACTAGTTTTAAAAAAATGATGATTAATCATTAAGTAGCTGGTATAAAGAGTAGTCTTTTTGCTGCCTGAGTAATAGATTTCCCCACACTGTTTTTTCCAGTCAGGAAAACTATTAAGTCCTCAGCAGCTCAGTGTATTCCTGTATATGTTACTTTTATTTTTGATCCAAAACATGCTCTGAAGGAGTTAAAGTTTTCCTTACTGTTTATGGCCAAAGCTTTTCTCTCACAAATGAAGTCTTAAATTTCTTTGATTCCTATTCCAAATTATGTGTATATACAGTGGATGAGGGAAAGGCTGTGGATTTGCTGATGATGCCAAACTGGGCAGTGCAGTTGATATGCCAGAATGACTGAGTGCACCCTCTGTAAGTTTGTGGATGATATGAAGCTGGGCAGGAGCGTAGATATACTTGAGGGTAGGAAGGCTTTTCAAAGGGACTTGGACAGGCTGAACTGATGGGCTGAGGCCGATGGTATGAGGTTAAACAAGGCCAAGTCTTGCGTTCTGCATTTGGGTCACAACAACCCTATACAACACTACAGGCTTGGAGAGGAGTGGCTGGAAAGCTGCCCAGCAGAAAAAGACCTGGAGGTGTTGATTGACAGCTGGCTGAACATGAGCCAGTACTGTGCCCAGGTGGTCAAGAAGGCCAACAGTATCCTGGGTGGTATCAGAAATAGTGTGGTCAGGAGGACTAGTGAAATGATCATCCCCCTGTACTTGGCACTGATGAGGCCAGACCTCAAATACTGTGTTCAGTTTTGGTCCCCTCACTATAAGAAAGACACTGAGGTGCTGGAGTGTGTACAAAGAAGAGCAATGAAGCTGATGAAGAGTCTAGAGAACAAGTCTTATGAAAAGCAGCTCAGGGAACTGGGGTTGTTTATCCTGGAGAAGAGGAGGTTGAGGGGAGACCTTTTTGTTCTCTACAACTACCTGAAAGGAGACTGTAGTGAGGCTTGTGTCAGTCTCTTCTCCAAAGAAACAAGTGACAGGACAAGAAGAAAAGGCCTCAAGTTGCACCAAGCGAGGTTTAAATTGGATAACAGGAAAAACTTATTCACTGAAAGGGTCATTTAGCCGTGGAACACACTGCCCCGGGAAGTGGTGAGTCACTGTCCCTGTAGGTATTTAAAAGATGTGTAGACGAGGTGCTTAAGGATGTGGTTTAGTGATGGTCTTAGCAGTTAATGGATGGACTCGATTATCTTAAATGTCTTTTTGAACTGAAACAATTATATGATTCTCTATACAGGAGTATTAGAAACTGAAATTTGAAGCATTGAGTCCTACTCAGAAAATTATCACTCACAAAAGGGGGCATGAGGCTCACTCAATCCACAGAAGCTCACTCAATCCATGGAAGTATCCTTGGACAGTGTACCATATATCCAAGGGAAGGACTGACAGCTGCAAGACCCACTTGCTCTGAGAAGAACCAACTCAACTCGGCTCTTTGGCAGGGCGCCATTTATACTCTAGTCAATGATATGCTGTGGTGATTCTAATTAGCTGTGGGCAAGCCCAGGACAAAGACAGGCTCAGGGCCTGGACCCTGAGGCACTGGTTAATTGCTGTGAGGTGCTGTTTAATCATTATCAGGTCTCTTGCAAGCCCATGTTTTTGTCAGCTTTCTGTCAAGGAAGCTGCACCTGCCACACTACTGTGTTGTAAATGCTTATACTGCTATGATGAATTAACCAGTTTTTTTAAATGAAATGTACATCATCACCAAATCTCCTTCATGACTTGGAAATGTTAAGCTAAATTCCAACTCATCTAAGAAAATAAATTATCTTGTGACATGAATATGTCACAACAGCCTCACTGTTCTGTTTACTTCTATAGCAAAACACTTCATATATAAATTTAAAAACAGGACTTCGTATTTGGAAAATATTACTGTGACAGTATTCTAGTGTTATAGCAGATCACAGTATGATTCATTAAATTGAAATCTGAACAAAATACTTGTGTTGTTCATAATTATAAATTTGGGTTAAACTATTTTCAACCTTTTAAAATGAAAGAGTGAAAATAATATCAAGACTGTACACACATTAATCTGAGTCTAACTTATTTAAACTTACCTGTTTTATATATTCAGAGATATCTTATATCTTTTTTAGACTACCTCAACCTCTTTATCCCTCAAAAAAAACCCCAAACCAATAAAAAATCTGGATCTCAGGAGTCAAGTATTTTAAATGTTGAGTAATGTCTAACCATGACGGAGCTCACAGACATTTAGTTCCCTGTCTAGTCATTGATAGGAAATACAGATTTCTGTTACATTTTTAAAATTGTGACATTTCTGTGACAGTTAATGTAGACAACTGTACAGGCATAATTTACTTAGACACTAAGTTGACTGATTCAGGAGAATGATTTTTGAATCAATGTTTTTTCCTAATTTCTGGGAAAATTCTAAATTACTATTATAAAAACAGATTATCAGACTTGAACACAGTAGGAAACAAAAAAAAAAGACACGACTTTATTATTATCCAACAACCTACTGCTATGCTCTACAGCATGATAGGAAGTATGACAAAATGTATTATTTCTAAGTACTAGTTGATTCTTCTGAAAACTGTTTTTAAATGTCAAAATATTTAAAACTAATCTACATCTCATAACAGACTACACTTTTCTTCCATGTCTGCATTTGGGTAATTAAATTTTACAGCTTTTTATTCAGTAGCATCTGTTTCATATTTTTTCACTGTAGCTAAACTATCAATTTTTGGCAGTGTAATAACCCTGTTGAGTCAATAGCTCCTGTTTGCTGTGACATTATTGACTCAGCAGTGAGTCCCTTGTTTTGCTTGTTTTTACAGCACATGCACTTCATACACATGATCACTTTTATCTGATAGAGCGTATTAATCAAAGATGTGCCACACTCACTCCAGTAAGAGAACTGTCTAGTGTTACCCATTTAGTGGAGATCCTAGGAAAAGGTTTTTATAATACATAACATAATTGGAGATAGCTTTAACAGGTGATTCAACACTGCTGCCATATCTTCCATCATTCCTACAGCTTGAACATCTCTTTCAAGTGGGTCAGATGCCATTTACCCTGTTTCAAGGACTGTATTAAACTTTCTTTTTTTTGTTCTTTAGCCATAGCCTCCATACACTTAAGTGATTTAAAACGGTAGAATACTAGCATGTTTTGGGTTGGAAGGGACTTTTAAAGATCATCTCATTCCCACCTCCCTGCCATGGGCAAGGGACAACTTCCACTAGGCTAGTTTGCACAAAGCCCCATCCAGTCTGGCTTTGAACACTTCCAGGGAGGGTACATCCACAGCCTCTCTGGGCAACTGTTCCAGTGCCTCACCACCCTCACATATCTAATCTAAATCTACCCCCTTTCAGTTTAAAACCATTACCCCTCATCCTATCGATACAATCCCTGTTAAAGAGGCCCTCTCCATCTTTCCTGTAGGCCTCCTTTAAGTAATGGAAGGTGACAATAAGGCATCCCCAAAGCCTTCTCTTCTCCCAGCTGAACATCTCTCTCAGCCTTTTTTCCATAGCAGGGGATTTCCAGCCCTCTGATCATTTTCATGGCCCCTGTCTGGACCCTCTCTAACAGTTCCATTAACGTCTGAATTACAGGAAAATCCGTGCAAGTGAGAGGTATGTCTGTGAGGCTGACATACTGATTCTGTCATTTGAATTATTTGGAGAGAAGAAAAGCAAAAAAATATATTCTTGTTAGCTTCAGTTCAATTGATTAAAACAATAACTTCTGTAGTTTGTGCATGTTAAATAAGAATAACATCCACCATCACTTGACCTTAACACTAATTTAAATTAAAAGAGCATATCGTGCAAGACTAATTGGAATTCCAATCCACATTTTAACAAAAATCCATCAGAAACAGAACTACCGGCCAGAGGAAAAAAAAAATAGAAGTCTAGAATATATGTAAAAAATATTTTGCCTCTGAAGAATTGCTTATAGTTACTGAAAGACAGTTACACAGAGAATATGGAAGGATGAAAATGTTGTTACTATGCTAACCTGTATGTTTTTTATATTTGACAGAACTATTGAACAGTTTCTGCTCTGTCTTAGGAAAAGAAGCAAAGAGGAAGAAAGAACAGGCATGCAGCATTTGGTTCCCTGCATTCTGCTTTAAGATCTTGGTGCCTAGGATCCCAAGTGTTTTGAAAGCTGTTATAGTACCATTAATTTTACTAATCACACCAAAGATAAATGGGTCAGATACAGGTGGCCCAAAGGCCCTGGCCAAATGTCCACAGCTAACACCGGGGATAACAAATGATCAGCTCTTGCTTAGTTTATACGTCCACAGCATGCATGGGAAGGCATCCTATTCATCTCCTTTGCAGGCAGAGACCCTCTGGGAACAGCTAACAGTGCTTTGACTCCATCTTTTCTCAGCATCAGAACTACTGTGGAACAGTTTGGCCACATGACTAGAACTGCAAAACAAATTAACACTGATCAGTTACATTAACACATAAATGACTAGGCATTTTTGCATATTAGTATCTGAAACTGGAGAAAATAAGAATGCAGTCCACAGTGTCACTGTATTTTGTATCTGAGTGAAGGAAAGATTTGGGTTGTAAGCCTTTTTCTTATTTACAGTTGTATATGAAGAAAAGTGCAGTATTGTGGCTATTTTCTGCTGTGAAGTTCTTCTGAAAATTCTGTAACAATCAAATGAAGTGAATGTACACATTACAGGTCTGTGTTTTGAATACTTCAAAAATTACTTTTTTTCAGATCAGTTTCTTTGTTTCAGGCAAAATGATTCACAAATCTCTGGGTGTGACAGAGAAGGCTGCCTGAGACTAAGTGAGAGATACACTGAGGAAACCAATTTAAGAAAAGCTAAGTGCAAGCCTCAGAACCTGGCGCTAACGACATTTTACATAAGCAGGTTATTAAACACAAATCACTTCTCAGAAGGATTTTATTTTAGAAATAAACACTCTTGCTGGATCTAAAAAAGAGCTTAAAAAATAAAAATAAAATCTAATTCCTATGAAGGAGATTGCAATTTAAATGTAATTCTTTGTAGAATTCATCTTGTTAATATGGACTTAATACAGTTTTGCATTGAATAATCAAGTTTTAAAGCAAAGAAGCAAAACCATGTTTTATGCTAATTTCCATTTAATGAGAAGACTATAGCCTGTCAAACTCTGAACTGGTGGATCACAGGTCCCTGAAAATGCATAATGGGGCACCAAACATTCTAGTGTGAGATCTACAATAGTTAAGGGTGCTTTCCATAGCAAAAGAGAAAGATTAGCATATCTGCCTAACATAAAGTTAATCACTTGTTACTACTTGTCACTACTTGTTCTAAATGTTCTAAATGTTGATAACAATTTGGGGAGTTACCAACAACAATTTGGGGGTGCTGGCTGAAGAAAAGCTGAGCATGAGCCAGCAATGGGCCACTGCAGCCCAGAAGGCCAACTGCACCCTTCTTCATCAAAAGAAGTGTGACCAGCAGGTTGAGGGAGGTGTTTCTTCCCTTTTACTCTGCTCTCAGGAGACCCTACCTGGAGTACTGCATCCAGCACAAGAAGGACATGGGGCAGTTGGAGAGGGTCCAGAGGAGGGCTACAAAGATGATTAGAGGCCTGGAGCACCTCTCCTACAAAGACAGGCTGAGAGAATTGGGCTTGTTCGGCCTGGGCAAGAGAACCTTATTACAGCCTTCCAGTATCTGAAGGGGGCCTACAAGAAGGCTGGGGAGGAACATTTTACAAAGGTCTGTAGTGATGGGACAAAGGGTAATGGGTTCAAACCAGAAGGGAGATTTAGATTGGAAGTTAGAAGGAAATTCTTTATCCCGAGGGTGGTGAGACACTGGAGCAGGTTGCCCAGGGGGTTGTTAATGCTCCATCCCTGGAGGTGTTCAAGGCCAGGTTGGATGGGGCTTTGAGCAACCTGGTCTAGTGGGAGGTGTCTGGTTGGAACTAGATGACCTTTGAGGTCCCTTCCAATTCAAACCATTCTATGATTCTATGCATAGCTCCTTTGAAAAGCTACTATGAAAAAAAGATTACTGGATTTCAGATGGATTATTTATCTCTCAAACCTGTCATCTGTAGACACCCTCCCCACTCCCGGTAACCGCTTTTCGCTCTCATAGGAACTTGAGCCAACTTACTTTTTTTGCCAATGCCTGGTAAAGGCACCAATGAATATTCATATCTAGAAGAGCTGATTAAAACCATGACAATATTTCATTTTCTGATTCAAGTATAAAATTTGAAGGTATGTTTCAACTATCAAGTATAAGAAAACAAAATCCTTGGTGGTTTTGGTTTTTTTTTCAGTTATCCTAGCAAGAGATGTACAGAAAAATGCATCCCATCTTCACAATCAGATCTGATGCCAGCTAATGGACTTCAGACAGCTAAATCAGTTCTCAAAGTAACTTATATCTACTTCAAATATTCTGAGAATGATAATCAGTTCCTCAGTAAATCCCAATCAATCTGGCAAGAACCTAAAGTGCAATGAGGTACTAAGACCAAACTCTTTTCAATTGTTCTATGTCATTTCCCATAACGACCATATGTGATTCACGTTACATCTGATATCACAGAGATGGCATAGTTAATTTATGCTGACACAGTGGTATTACCTTTGGTTATCCTTTAATGAACACTAAAATACTAAGTTCCTGCAATGCTTCACCTCCTGTGGTGTAAGCTCTCAAATAGGCCTGTTCAATGAGCAAGGGTATTGCAGTTTCTGAAAAATTACAGAGGAAATTAGAAAGGAAATACACAAGGAAGGGCACAAAGGGCAATGTGATTTTTAATTCTGTAAAGTGCTTTCTTACAGTTTTATGTTAAAATAAGATGCCAGATAAAGTTACCAGTAGCAAATATGACATGAGAAATGCAAACTGAAAAGTCATTTAAACTTGAAGTAAATTGTCCCAGTGGAATAAGCAATACTTTAGGTCAAACTGCAGAAAACCATCAACATCTAAAAGGTATTCTCAGGCTGCTAACAGTAATAACTGTCTAAGGTCACCTTCACATTAAGGTGCACTGTGACTTTCCTTGCTAAAATGTTGAGAGAAATCTAGAGCATCTAAAGAAGTGTTGCAAAATTTGTTCTGTTGATTACAATCTTTCTTTCTTTTGGAGGATTGTGTCAAGTGCTATGAAAAAAGTGACAATATTTAACACACGTAGGTTTTGGGTTTTGTGTTTATAATCTGTGTCACTAAGCTGGGAAATCAGTGGTTCTAATTTGCCTGCTATGGAGTTTTCCAAGGATTTCAGGTTGTCCTCTGTAGGAAAAACTGTTGAGGTTCTTCTGCAATAAGGTAGGTGTGTATGGAGTACATCTGAGGAAGGTGCAGTGCTTAGTAATTAATTCTGAGTACTTATAGGTAAGGCTATAATGGCTAAGGTAAAAATAGTGGAAAAACATGGTATCCACACAGATTTTTGCAATCAGAAAGATATATCTGACTTCATTCCTATATTTGTTTAATTGAATCTCTTTATCAACAAAATTAACCTTCCCGTAGTAGTGGTAAAAACGTATGCCAAATAAAAGAGTTATAAAGCATTCCACAAAATATACAAACCCGTTAATAGCAGCAAAATATGTGTCGAGAATGGTGCCCCTTGATTTAGAAAGAGGAAGGAAGGAATGAATTCCAAATAATTACGGGCATTTGCTATTTGGAGAAGGAGAAGAAGCCTTGGAGTCAATTACAAAATGTCTACTTAAATGTACAATCAATTGCTTTTGCCAGTTTTGAAGCACCAATGGCAGAAGGGTAAAATACATAAAAGATTCTTAGAGAAGCATTACTGAACAATTATCAACATCTATTTCTGTCTCATTACTACTCGACCTTTTTCCCACTATGCCTTAAAAGCATTGTTAGAATAAGTTCACCTTTTCTACCACACCCAGATTTTTTAAAAGTGTTCTTATCTTGTCCAATGGGAAAAGTTCCAATTTAGAAATGAGACTACAGAGTCAAAAATTACTTTCCAAATTTGGCCCATAGGGAAATGACAGAATGAGCACCATATTCAGCTCATTTTCCACTGCTTCCCTCTCCTTTCCCCACTTAGTCCAAACTTAACATCCATTTCATGGCTTTTAGAAGCTATGGAGTCTTCTACAATGACGTATCAGAAAAGGCTGCAAAAAAGCTGTAGTGGTCAGGTTCTAGTAACGGTCTGAAAGCTTTTTGGGGAAATAATTCATGAAGGCAGAAAGAGAGCTGAGAATGGGAAACCTGAACTAGTTGGAGTTAATCTATTTCTTGAAAGTCTCAGCAGCAGCAAAAGTGTTATCTGCTGTTTGCAGCAGGATTGTGGATACATGTCATGCCTGGATTCCTACTTTACTTACCCTTAGACTCATCTTGAGGAATGGGAACCATTTTACTTTATTACTGTGATTAAATCAATGTACTTCAAAGGACTTTGAGCTTTCATTTCTGGCCACTGTAGTCAGAATTGGTCCTGTGTTCTCAGCAGACTGGACATAACTGAATTTTGCTGCCTGAAGGGAAAAGGCAAAATGAATTTTGGGAGGAGAATAACAATTGATAAATCCTTCTCCTTTCTGCCATCCAAAGGGACAAGGCTTTATTTTTCTCTGGAACAGGAATTCATCAGGGTCATACTAACAATAGCATGCAGGGCTGAGAGATTCAGAATCCGTTGTATTCGCCCTGGCTCCACTGAGAAGACGTTACTATGCTCAGTGTACTAGCAGCATATTGCTATTTTGAAGAATCCAAAACTTTTGTCAAAAATTGCTGCAAGGCTGTGTGCACCAGCAGCAAGACTGACAGTGTTGCCTGTTAATGAGAATGTTTTCTTACCCTAGCAATCTGCCTGGGACAGGTAGCTGTCTATTGTAATATTGTCAGTCTAGCTTCAGTCAAAAGGAACAGGACTTTTCTGCTGTTCAAGCAGAACATGACATAATAAAAATCAGAATATTTATGTCAGCCTTTAAAATCAGTTTGAATGTTTCTAATGCATTTACTAGAAGACAAGGAGTAGATTATTAGGTGACCTTAAGAGCTTAATTAATTACATCTTTCTACTCAATTTCTTCACAAAGTACAATGGATTATATTTGTGGGCAATCAATTCTTAAATGTATTAATTTAATTGTTGTTTTAATGCCATTTTTTGTAACACATACAATCTTATTCAAAGCAGCTGAAAGAAAAGTTTAAAAAGCTATAGCTCAATTATAGGTCTAAAAATAACACTGAAAACTAGGTGGGATTCAGTTTGAGGTTAAGACATTAATTTAAGTTTCTACAAGCTGGAATGCATGTGTATTCAGGGTCTCTAGGCTCATCCTGTGGCTGACATTCTGGGCCCAGTTTTGCTTTTTGAGTACATCCATATGCTGACATTTCATTGTATGTCTTAGACGTCCCCACGAGGATATGTATGATACAGATCATACAGGAAGTTTGCAGCCTCCTGCATACAGCTGCATGTCTTCCCCGTGACTGTAATGGCTGCCATGACAGTTATTGGCAACTGTCTTAAGAAAGCTGCATGAAAGAGTTGGAGACATAGTGCAGTGGAGGTTTGGGCAAAGAAACGGCCATGAGTTTAAAAATGCATTTCACTCATGTAGAAATGGAAAAAAAAGATTTGCTGACTGGATGGGATGCTCCTTCTACAGGTTTGTGGATGATGCCAAATTGGAAAAATGTGTCTGGAGGGCTGGCCCACTGTGCAAAGGGACTTAAATAGAAGAAATGATCTGACAGAAATTGATACAACTTTAGAAAGGTAAACACTGTGTTCTGCACCATGAACATAATAACCCAAAAAACCCAGTACTAGCTGGACATCAACAGAAAGTAGTTTAGTAGAAAGGGAGCTGGGGGTCCTGGCGGGAAGCAAATTGAATATGAGCCAGCAGTGTGCCCTAGCAATAAAGAAGGGCAACAGCATTTTGGGCTGAATTAGGAGGAGTGTTGAAAGCAGATTCAGGAAAGTGATTCTTTGGCTTTTGTGACACTACATCTGGAGTATTGTGCCCTGTCCTGGTATCCTTACCCCAAGAAAGACATTGATGTGCTGAGGCAGGTCCAGCAAAGGTTTACTAAGGTAACTAGAGGGCTGGAGTCCATGACATGTGAGGAGAGGCTAACAGGTAAGTTTGGTCTTAGGAAGAGAGGCTAGGGGAAGGTCTCATAGATGCCTTTAACAAGCTAGTGGAAGCATATAGAGAAAACAGAGCCAGGCCCTTCATGGATGAGAGGCAATGGACACAGTTTACAACATAGGAAAATCTAAATAGATACAAGAAATTATATTTTCATTATGAGGGTTGTTAAATTGGCTGATGTGAGAACTTGTAGAATGTCCGTCTGTGAATATATTCAAAATTTGACTGGATAAAGTCTTAATTTACATGATGTAAACTGGCTTTTCTTTTCAGGAGTATGGACAAGATGACCTCCAGAGTTTTCTTCCAACCTAAGTTATTTTGTGTTTAATGATTTTATGATAATAACAAAGAAACTATATGAAATAAGTGTAGTAATGCAGTGAAATCTTTAGTAATAGTCTATGAATAAGGAAATAATGGTTTGCAAACAGTTAAACTACAATATTCTAATGCTTCTGAGAGTTTAAGAGTAACTGTTGAGACTTGTTTCCTAATGCACACTTTTAAAAAAATTTTCTGTGTTCTTGACTGATTATTGTCAGAAATGCAAAAAACTTCAGGCCTCACCAAAAAAAAGAAAGTACAAAAAGAAAGTACGCAGACTTACAGGCAGCAGACAGAAAGACAATGTGAACAGTTAGCAGTCTTGCCAGTCTGTGTTTTGTGGGACTGGTCTGTCATTGGTGAATTGTGTAGAAAAATAATTATTTGCATGTGTCCATAAGGAGTAGAACTTCAGTGTAATTCTGTTCTCCTCTACATGTAAAGAGCAGGGATAGCTTGATGAAATACAAATCAATTAAAAGGAACTGTTAACCTCTGCATGTGCCAATTTTATGCAAAAGCCACTATATTTAATTTCATACTTTAAAAAATTAACTTTACAAGTATCTCAAAACCCAAAAAAAATTACATTTTTCCCATCTGCTGTATGCATTTAGATCCATTGAGTAGGAAGATTTGGATTTTGAAAGATGGAAAGAGCAGAAAAACAATCTGTCAAGCCCAGACCATACTAGATATGTATTACACAGCAGCTATTCAGGTTAGCAAGCAAATATTTAGAAAGTATATTGGACTATTCAAAGGGATACAATTTGGTCTTCAGTAAAAGGCAACAGGAAAAATGATCTCAAGAGAGAAATACAGGAGAAACAGCCTTTCACAGTCATTTACAACCAGGAGAGATTAACAAAATATCTTCTGAACATTAATTCTTAAAATGCCCAAGATTCCTTACTCCTATGCATATAAGTTTCTTTGCATTTTAGGAAGTGAAGTAGCAATAAAATTGTTTAATATCCTTAAAGAATTTGTGCAAAGTTAAAAATTAAGCAAAATATGCTTTCAGCCGTATAGAATTTTTTTTTTTTTAAATTTTCATACTTTGCTATTTGTCTTTTCCACTTATTAAAAATCTCACTGTTTTTACTGAGAAAAAACTTCCTAAAAAATGTTACTACATCTTCTGGAGAACTCTTCAGCCCTATCTCATGGCATTTTAATCTGTATTTTAAATAATTATGTATCTCTTCCACTACAGAATTAACACTTTGAAGTTAAAGTGGCTTAAATTTGCTATAGATCCTAAGTAAAATGAATTGGATGCACAACTAGGAGACTATTCCCTATTAGAAGGTGTGGAGAGAGAGACTCATGTTACTGTCCTCATGGAGCACCAAAACAAAGTGATGGGGTTTTTGAAATAAAAGGCAGATAAAGATTAGATGCAGATAAGACTTTCAGGCAGAGAGCAGATTGCATGTCGTCAGGAGTAATGTGAAAAAGGAGTTTATTTTATTCAACTTAAAAACAGGAACAAAACAAAACAAAACAAAAGTAGCGCAATTTTCAGTGTTAGTAAAGCCTGTTGTAGGAGATGATAAAGGCAATGCTTGAAGCCACTCATTATATTTCCACAGCTTTTCTCTGCTGAATATAAATTACGTTTAATGGCTTTATTTCACACATATTCCAATTGACTTAGGGGCATGGCCTGCAAACAAATTGGCAGTACTGACTTTATAGCCTTGCATTTCATGCTCCTCTTAGCCACTAGGATTAATTTTAATCATCTCACCTCTTTGTCCTAGAGAAATATTATCAGACACGGAAAAGATTGCTGGCAAGGTGCTAAATTTCAGATCAATATTCATCACAGTATGCAGAATGTTAAGACCAAATTCAAAAGAAAACTTCAGCACTTCAAATTAATCTTGCAATGAATTTTTACACACAGAGCAGAGTTATTGTTGGCTTCCCCTAAGTCAGAGTTTTGAAGAGGGAAGATAGATATATTTGCCAAGGCAGGCATACTGATTGGTTGGTTAAACTTAGTGAACCCACTGAATATGAAGGACTGGCTATACATGGTCTAAAACTGCCTTACAGCAAGAAATTTTGCTTTTACATTTCCTGCATGCAATTGTGACACTAAGACAGGAAATTATTTCTAACAAGGAGTTTATGCATTGCACCTCCCATATGTTAAACTTTTTGTGAACAATAATTATTTGGAAAAAAATAAAATGAACAACTAAAACTACTGATTCATTTAAAGAAAATTAAAAGCCTCCCACTGAAGGAGGTAATATTCTGAAGTTCATTCAAGTGGAATAATTTAATTTCACTTGTTGGACAACGTAAACTTAGCAAATAATGTGTATGTGGGGAAAAAAGATAATTTCTCAAAGATTAAGTTTTCTAGTTGAATTGGCAGCAAATTTTATTTATGAAACTATTATGCCATCTCTGGACTACTACCTAGAAACTAAGTTTCTCTAACAATCTTTCCTCACACCTATAAAGGCCTGTAGAATACACTCAAAAATTAAAGGGAAAATAAATTCTGTTATGAGGAAAAAAATGAGCTTAATTCAAGCCAAAAAGTAATGCTTTCTTTTAATTCATTTGTGAATAGAAATCTGTTTAGTGAATCATAAGCAGAAAACTATTGTTTGATTACTGTTTTGTGCTTCATTCTTTTTTTATACTCAGTAAGAGTTCCAGAAGTTGAGTAAGAGTTAAATGTAAGAAAATTCAAAGTAAGATCTTTTGGAAAATAATTTTTATTTAAAAAAACCTGTTTTCAGTCATTCACACTCGTGTATTTTACTCATTCATTCTTTCATACTAGCATCAAGAAGTGTATATACAATTAGTTATGTTAGTATTACTTCTAGTGACATAGAAGATAAGGCTGCCAGCTATCAAGTAATCTATTAAGTTCTTCTGGACTGGTGAAAATGAACTTGTTTTTGGCTACAATGATTTATAGTTCTCATGAATCAACATCTGATATGGTCTGATCTTTCATCCCTGAGGTCTTTCATCCCTCACTTCCATCTCTTAAATATGAGGTAATGTTGCTGCCTGTTGTCTTATTTTTAATACCTTATGGCTAAAGTCTGTTTTCCTGTTGAACTTACAAGGAGAGGAATCACACTTACAATATTGCCATCCATCTGCCATAAGAATGCAGGTCTTATACTGAAAAGTCATCTGTGCTGTAGTCTTGATGAAAACATATCTGCTTCAGTGCTCACCAGCTTTTTGTTGTCAGTCCTGTCTTGTTTCTAAATGCATGCCATTTTTTGCTCAGTTGTTTGGTTTTTTTTTGCTGATACCTAACGACCTCCCTCACACCAGTGTTTTACAGACATCTATTGAAGTTGCATGCTCTCTTCACAGTCTTTCAGACAAGTGTAGGTGTAGTTGTCAAAAATGATAGCATAAGGAGAATCATGGTCAGATAAATTAAATCTATTGACACAAATTAATTCCACACAGGAAGTTTTCTGAACACAGTTAAGCACTTAGTCTCTTTGTTATTAGGAAGAAATTATTCACTGAGAGGGTAGTTAGGCACTGGAACAGGCTGCCCAGGGAGGTGGTGGAGTCACCATCCCTGGAGGTGTTTAAAGAATGAATAGATGCAGCGCTTGAGGATATGGTGTAGTGGTTAGAGAGATGCTAGGACAAAGGTTGGAGTTGATGACGCTGGAGGTCCTTTCCAACCATAATGATTCTGTGATTCTGTGAAAGGATTATACGTGATCGGGTTGAAGAGGGTGAGGTAACAGAAAGGCAACTTAGCTGTTTAGAAACCAATGAAAGGTGGCAAGTTTACAAACCAGAGGAAGTGGAACTAATAGAGCAGGACATGAAATAAGATAGGGGAGCTATAACAAGATCTGGCGGAGTATCAGTCATTAGTGGAACATGGATAATGAAATATATGATACTCTTCTAAAAGCTAGAAATAAAATCAAGAGTAGAATACTGCCACAGTTTAATAAGACCACTTCTGCAAGAAAAGAATTTGCAATAACATGGATAAAACTGAAGCTTTTAAGGTCAAAACCAATTCGAATGAAGGATTGTAAAAGGAACTAGAGTCAGAAGTTTGCCTTTGCCTCGTATGGGTCAAATTTGAACCTGGATAAGGACCTCATTAATATTTTGTTGGAGAGAAAATGGCTATCAGAAATTGTATCATTCCATGGACACATAAATTTCCCAGACACAGATTGGAAAAACATGCTACCAAATATGGTAGGACCCATTTATCCTGAATATGATAGCCAGCATATTTCTTCACCAAGTGTACTGTGACTAATAAGTACCATTATAAAAAAGGTTCTGGTCAGCTGGAAACGACAGATCAAGCAAAAAGACCTGGGCATAGACCTTAATCACAAGATTACTATGAGTCACCAGCACAATGATAAAGTGCAATGTGATACTAGCCTGCAGCAAAAGCAAAACTTTTCCAATAGAAATAGGGACTTATTAATATCATTATACAAGGTAACAATAAACTGCAGACCATGCTCTGTGTTACACGGTGTGCAGAGATGAACTCAGAGTAGAACAGGTAGAAAGAAGGACTAGTCATTCTTGTAGGGAACTGAGAATCTACTTTGGGAGGAGAGACAAAAATGAAAGCACAGGCCAAATGTGGCTGCTCTCTGTAAATTGTGCTAGCATGAGGTAAGAACTGGAAGACTGAAGAGAGGATCATGTTGGGAGAGGAATAAAGTGGCCTGAATTAATTTAGGAAAGAAAAAAGAGCAAATTTCCTTACAATCAGCTGCACGAAGTCTTGAAACAGCTTCCTGAAAGACGTGCAGGAGCAAAATTTAATTCATTGCTTAACGGTGAAGCATAGTAAGTTTAGAAATGGGATTATTTGGTACAGTTCATCCTCAGTGCAGAAGACTGAAGATAATAATCCAATGAAACTCCTCTCTTCTTTGATGTCCACATATAATCCTTAAACCCATCTCAGATGCACTTTTTCATCAATAGATACCAAGCCACTCACACAGGTCAATTAATATAAGTGAAACTTAGCGTATACTTATTACTTAGTTCTCTCCACACTCTACAAAGCTGCACTGATTTATATCAGTGTAAGACAGTGTTTAGCATGTTGGGGGGGTTGACTTTTTGCCCTGTATAACTGTGGGAACATAAACCAAATCTATGTAGCACCAAATAGTATTGAATAGCATGGGCTTTTCATGATGCAAATTACATTTTTCCTGCCCATTCTTTCTTCTTCCTCCCACCCTCTGCTTAAAACATAAACTTTAAATAAGTCAGAAGGAACACACTGAGAAAGCAGAGGTGAAAATATAAAATATATAGTTTAGGCTATGTCTAAAAGTAATAGAAAACTACATAATATGTGCTTCTTTCTCCTGTCTCAAAGTCAAGTACAGTACTGTATGCAACACTGTGTGGGGTAAAGTTTTCTTTTAGATCTTATAGTCACAAAATGTTACAAAGTTTAAAAACACTAGAGACTTCTTTGTGTTACCTATAGTGCACTTGTGGAATGTATAGCTGCTAGTTGTCACTGAGTCAGTGGACTTTTAAAATGAATGAATCATTTTATGACCACTAATAATTTCTGTAGCTCTGCAATATAGAACAATTAATTCAGCATCAAAATTGCATTTGGAGGGAAATAAGTTAACTGTTTGGGAGTATGGGGTCAGAAGGAAATTTCTCCTTCATTTTTGGCTATTAATTTTGGCAGATAAAAATTGGGGATAATAATTTGCTTGGGGATATTTCAGCTTTCCCTGACTGTAGGGGTTGTAACTGTTTCTGTACAAGGACAAGAGATGAGATATGGATTGAGGCTGCAGTGCAATATAGCTCCCTTCGACATGGAATACAAGTCTTCCTTTATACTCCATATATGAGGACTAAGTTTGTATCAGAAAAGTGATGCAAATTGACATAACCACAAGAAAATTTGGGCTTGAGTTCATAGAGACATAGCAAAAATTCCCGTAGCTATTTGTATATTTTCATCAATAATATACAAAATACACAATATAAACTAAGGAAATTTCATGAGTAGTGTTAGAATCTTTAGAGCTTTGTTTGCAAACGTTTGTCTCTGTGCCCTTCTGACTGCAGTTAAACCAAAAGTTGTCATCTTGTATAAAGTTCCTCTCTAGCCTACACTAAAAATAGCTTGACCATTCTAGGTAGTGAGGGAGGTTACAAAGCTTCTGTAACTCACTCAGAAAGAGTTGATATGGAACTTGCACATTATATGTGTATTTCTGCATTCATACTAAGTAGGCACACAAGATGCATAGTTGGACATGAATGAGGAGGAAGGAAAAAAGATGCATAAATTGATGATTGCATACACTTTCCACTTCCTGTTATCCACAGTTTTAAGGTCTACTCCTGAGACGTTTAAGTATCTGTAACCTTATCTCCCAAACCACATATAGAGCTACAACTATCATATATAACTTTAGACTGCCCTCTGAAGTACATAAAATCACAAAGACAGGAACTAGAGGGCATATAAAACCTTCCCTGAAAAATCAAGCTTTGGGCATTCAGGCTGCTTCTGAATGTACTCATGGAAAAGTGTAAGAAGTTTAGAAGATAAGCCACAAGAAATGTATTCAACAGCATTCTTCCCCATTTCACCAGAACATTAATATATCAGACCCCTACTGCCAAGGACAGTTTTGGTTTATCTGCCTATATTGGGCTCATCAGGAAACATTTAGTAATGTTTTCATCCAGCAGGGCATCTAAGACAACGTGGAGGACTATATAAAATCAGACCCACCAAAATAAAAATACATATCTGATTAGACACTAAGCTTGTTTTAATGATTACAGCAAGTCTACTGTGATACAAGTCCTAATATTTTCAGACATCTACTTGTAACAAGTGCTTTAAAATATTTTCAAACTGGAATAATGTGTAGATTGCTTGCAGTACAGCTGTCCATCTGGAAATTTCAGATTTAGTTTATCTATTTTCACAGGAATTTTGACACATCAAATATTTGGGGTTGCAGAAAATGACAATATATGCATTTGACTACACACTGTCTAGGTAAATACTTGGCAAATGAGGAATACTGAAATCATAACAAGCTTGTGTGTGTGACACTCTATAAGTTACAGTCTCTCTGGCTACTGGACTAGATTTTAGTTACTGCTCCAATACTGTTCAATAAGAAAGGCAGCACTCAGAAGACTGCCAATACTATAGCATGAAGAGTTGCATTTTGAATGGCATTATAAGTGTAAAACAACTATAATTTTTCTATCCTATCCAAAAGCAGAAGAAGCAACTGTTGAGGCCTCTTCATTGGTATTCATCACACTGAGTATGAGAGTAAACCAGGCTCACTGTGAAATGATTCAACCAAAGGATTTGAAAAGAGATATATTTTGATAGGATACTGGAAACTTTAGTAGAAATGAACTTGTTCTAGCTGGAGGTGTGAGCTAAGAAGAAAGTCTTTAGGCATCTATGGACACTGGGTTTGGCTTAGAAGTCAGGGTTCAAGTTGAGAAAAGAGGGAGCTCTCATGAAATATCCACCTGAACAATTGGAAATTCCTCGTGACCAGGTGTTTCCACCATCTTAGATTTATGCAAGACATACCAAAGAACCAAAAAGGAATTTAAAAGCAACCAAAAGCCAGAACAGTAGGAGAAGGTTTGGATCCCAACCTGCCTGAACTTGGAAAAGCTTCACACACACTACTTTCCAGCTTGAGCCCATCTGCAGTTTTAAGTGTGCTTGTCAATTTAAATTAGACTTTTACAAGTAAAAATAAAAAATTATTTTACCACTAACTCTTGAAGTGTTATCTTAACAGCTGGGTAAAACATTTGACTGAAATTCACACCCATTCAAATGGGTCCTGTATTCCAGGCTACACAAGTTTAGGAACACCCACCCATTCAAATGGAATCTGCAATGCAGTTGTTCATAAACACAAGCAGCTCCAAAATCTGTCTCCTCAGCCAACCTCTCTTACTCAATACATTCTTCAAATTCCTCTTCTTCTGCCTTCTCTAATCCTCTCAAGCATTTCACAAAATCAACTAATTCAAAGTCAACTAATGTAAATGGAGACCTGAAATGTAGTGGAGATGGAGGACAAGATAACAGTGTTGGTCTGGTACCCTTCCAAGCCCTGAAAACTAAGCCTAAAGGCTCATTTATGCTGTAGAAACTAAATATTTTCAACATTCAAACAACTCTAACCAACTGCCTATATCAACCATGGGTAAGTAAGTAAAGGCCTTCACATGTATTTATAGATATTGATTTTTCAGCTGCATAAAACGTGCATCACAATTCTCTGAAAACTTTGCAAAACATATCACACCATGATAAGCAGTCATCAGAAAATGACCAGGACAATTAAAGGAATCACCTGTAAATCAACTTTAAAAAATACATAGTAGATGATTAGCTGGAAAATGTAGCTGGGGTAATAGCAGAGGGGGGACATTAAAGCCTTGAAAATATTTACACGTTTTGTTTGAATACTTTTCCAACAAAATGGATTGGTTTTTCTTTTTAAAAGATTTATTTTCTATTAAAATGTATCTGAATTTAATAACTCAATGTTAAAGAGAAGATGAGAAAAACCAATTATATGAAATCAAGTATTTTATTGCATAAAATGTTTAATTTAAGCAGAAACTATATTTTATTTACATTACATTTGAATTTTTCATTACAGTGGGATAAACAAAAATTTTTCACTTTGAGTCAATCTGAAATATTTTTAAATTTTTTTAGTTCAGCATACAAAGTGAAAAATAAATTATTCATAAAGACCTAATGGCAAAGTTTTTGGTGGAAAGAAGAGGCTGGAACTTTCTACCAAGTACAAATAAAGTCTTATTTGTTTATTTAAATTCACATGAAAATTCAGTAAGTGACTAAGTACAAGTAGAAACATAGAAGGAAAGAACTAATTACTGACCTTCTGTGTTTTAGGGAGTGTGATTCTTCTTATATGGGACATTAACACATATATCTCAGCTCACATATATCACATGTCATGCTGCACATGCATATCAGGTTGCCTATATGTCCTATAACCTATTCATCACCTTACAACCCTACGTGAACCCTATGTGGCCCTATCAGGATCTGGTCATGCAAGAATGAAAGTGTTAATAAATTTGAAGTTAAGTTTTACTACTGAAAGATCTGCCAGAAATCATGCTTTTCATTCTACCCCATACAAATGTCTGTCAAAAAGTATAGAAGTAGTCACTAGAACAGATCTTCCTATGCATTAAACTTCATCTTCAAGTACATCCCACAACCTGACTTAGCGGTAAATGCATATCACCTACTATGCAATGAGTCTGAAATACTAAAGCTATAGACCATGAAGCACGAAGAAGACATTTGTTTTCTACTTCAAGATATTCAACAGCTGTGTTTATTCAGGGATTTTTTTTCACAGCAAGTAAGACATACAATCTTTTACATAACAGAAGTAAGAATGCTTTTATATTCATTTTCTAAAGCCATTACTTTATGTCTTAGCCATTGCCAAGAGGGTGCTTCGAACACCTGCTGAAAGACCTTAATCTGTGACAGCAATTGGGAAACCCAGATTTATCAGTCAAACCTATAGAAACATTTCTCAGTACTTTGGCACCCAGATATTGCAGTATTTGAAATGGTACCTGCAACACAGGAATCCAACATCTCATAGCTTTTTCACATGCCAGAGTTATCTTACTGTAAGTGAAAAGCTGCCCTTCCAAGATGTTCTGGTTGTTCCACACAGCTCTGGCAAGTCCAGGTAGCCATGGATGCATCCTTACAAATCCTCTGAGGGTTTCCCCAATGCAGATATTATCAGCAAGTCATATAGCTCCTTTTGTGACTAATGTTCCATCTGACATGATGGCTAAGGGATGGCGTTCCTCATATGCTACAAGAGTTTATTGGTGCTCAGCCAAGCATAAATTAGATATTTTTCATGTTGTTTTATGTTATATTGCCACCCACCAACACCAATTTTCAGCCTTCTCTTAGTCTGTGGGCTTCTGCATTTTTTTATTTGTTCACTGTAACCTGATGATGGCAGGCAAAATTTACTAAAACATAACAGAATAATCTCTTTCCTGTCTAATAATTGGTACCGAGAGGAACTTTTAAGTTCTGGAAATTTTTCATAACTCTTCATAAACTCTTCTTCATAAAGCTGATGAGCTTCTCAGCATTCTACAGACATTTTTGTAAAATTACCTAGGCAGGATTGATCCTAGCCAAAACCAAGATTTATTAAAAACAGAGAAAATGGAATTCAAAGGAACAGTTTCCTGAATAGCAGTGAACTTAACACTTCAGTGAACTAGGATTTCTATGATGGCACATGGTAATGGTGGGATCAGACACATAACTTCAGGTAGTTCCCAAAATAAAGTTACCTAACACATATGTCACACTTGTCATGATTCATCCTCAACTGAATACACATTCAAGTATATATATTCCTAGTTAAATATCACAGTCCCAAAATTCTTGCTGTTTATTCCAAATACTTTTTATGATAGATACACAAAGTAAAACATATTATCAGATTCCAGAAGAGCATATCCCTCAGGATAGCCTCATACCCTTTCCTGAGAGATCTGGACAAGCAGAATCAATGGTCCGAGGCCAGCTGTATGAGATTCAGCAAGCCCAAGAGCTGGGTCCTGAACTTAGGACACAACAACCCCCAGCAACGCTACAGGCCCTAGGAGAAGCGACTGGAAAGTGACTGCCCATTAAAGAGGACCTGGGGGTTCTGGTCAACAGCCAGCTGAACATGAGCCAGCAGTGTGCCCATGTCACCAAGAAGACCAACAGCATCCTGGCCTGTATCGGCAATAGGGTGGCCAGCAGGACTAGGGAAGTGATTATGCCCCTGTACTCAGCACTGGTGAGGCTGCACCTTGAATATTGGGTTCAGTTTTGGTCCCCTCATTACAAGAAGGACATTGAGGTGCTGGAGCGTGTCCAGAGAAGGGCAATGAAGCTGGTGAAGGGCCTGGAGAACAAGTCTTATGAGGAGTCACTGAGGGAACTGGGGCTGTTTAGCCTGGAGAAAAGGAGGCTCAGAGGAGAGCTTATTGCTCTCTACAACTACCTGAAAGGAGGTATCGGTCTCTTCTCCCAAGTAACAAGCGATAGGACAAGAGGAAACAAGCTCAAGTTACACCAGGTGAAGATTAGATTAGGTATTAGGAAAAATTTCTTCACCAAAAGGGTTGTCAAACATTGGAACAAGCTTCCCAGGAAAGTGGTGGAGTCATCGTCCCTGCAGGTATTTAAAATGCTTGTAGATGTGCACTGAGGGTCATAGTTTAGTGGTGACCTGGCAGGGATGGATTAATGGTTGGACTTGATGATTTTGAAGGTGTCTTCCAACCAGAATGATTCTATCATTCTATATTGCAACATCCACACAATGTAGATAGTTGATTACTTCGTGGTCTTTAAACTGAATAAATAAAAAAAACCCGAACAACAAAAAAAAATTAGTGAATTTATACAGCTGCACACATCACTGGAGCAACTGACACAAAAGTTGAAAAAAAGTTACAAGCTTTCATCACATAACAGTTTCTGTTTCTTTCCAGTTCTATCGTTTCTCCTAGTAAGAGGCATTGCCTCTCTATATAAAATTTTACCCTACCTTTGTTTACTTAAATACCTCCAAGACATCAAAAGTTCCAAATATCTGCTATATATATGTTTGTTAGCTTTCCCCACTGTTAGTCCCATGTATAGATAAAAAAGAAGGAAAATGCAAAGATTAAATTGTCACTAACCTTGCTAGCCATGTCAAAGACTGAATGCAATGGCAATGTTCAGAGATTCTGACTTTAAATTACAGTAAGATTTTCAAGGCCATGTCTTGTAGGGTCACAGTTGCTGAGCTGAGCCAGCTCTGTGTCATCTCCCTGATATTTCCTGAAGGGAATGATATCTGCCACAGCAGGAAAGAGAAGGTCAGTGTCCACTACTGGTAGATGTGCTGGAGAATGGCTGGATTTTGAAGAAAGACATGCCATGTTCAGTCTCCAACAGGAAGTTAGAGAATAAGCTGTTTCTGGTCTCAACACTTCTTAGACTGTGGGAAAAAGGAAAGAAATCTATACAATAGTATACGTTTTCATAGTAAATGAAAAAAGTTATACAGCTTAAAGTATTGTTCTCTAGTTTTCCTCAGGTAATCATTGCCTTCGTATGTTTAAATACACATATTTATTGAATTCTAGATCATTTGCTGCACATGCTTTCATCAAAATGACTCAAGCATAACTATTTTCACTGGAGTTAGGCATGGCTGCAAAGTTTCCAATCCAGTCTTACTCTTTGTCACATTTCTTATCCTTAGCTCTGAAATTAAGGCCTTATGTTTCAATAAGTGAAGAAGATACAAGATACACTACTTCCACAATCCAATAAATTATTATTTTTTTTAGGTATAGTCACACTGGGCTGAGTCTTTGTTTACAGAATGGTTAAGGTTTCTACTTCTTAAAAGAGATCAAATACATACTGAACTTCACTTTATCCATGGCAGAAATCAACTTCAGAGTTTTGTTATGAAGCTGTAAAACAGAGCACCAAGTAGAACCACAGATTCCAAAACTCTGTCAGAGAACCCCTTGGGCACTTCAAGAGAGATTAAATCTACAGATTATTCAGGACAAAATAACTTGGCTTGCTTTTTGGCACCAGAAAAAGAAATACCACCATTTTTAAGACCTCAGTTTCAGTTTGTTCCTGATTTCCCAAACATCTCAAATTCTCACTGCTGGAATTCCTCACAGCTGAATTCCTTCCAGTTTTTGTTGAAGTGCCTTCTTTGGAGAAATATCACAAAATTATCTGATGGCAAAAATGGGTATTTTCTAAACCCACAGTTTAACTATCTAATCCCTGCATTTAGGCATTCATCTTCATTTCAGTCATAACTGAAGGCTCCAACACTGATTTAGGGAAGTCAGGGGATTCAGCCCCTTGGTGAAAACAAGGAATAGGCTGTTTAGCAGCAATATTGTACCTTCTTCAAAGCAGTTTCAGGCTTTGTGAAAGTATCCCCACAATCTACTGAGACAAGGACAGAGGAAAAAAGCACCTGACCATCCTCTCCATCTGTCTAGGAAGGGCAACACAAACTAGCAAAAAAAAAAAAGTCCAGGCATCTTCTATAGGAACAGAAGGACATTAGAAGACAGCAATCTAGGTGGGAGACACACATCTGTACCCTCAACTTCACAACCTCTTTCCATCACACAGGAGTAAGGTTGTCATTTTATTGCTGACCTGTTGAAACATCCCATAAAATACACTATCCAGCAGGTATAGTCCAAACCATGTTTTCAAACAGAACTCCCCCATACAACTGAACATCTAATTCATTGTGGCACCAAGACTGCTTAATCTCACACACGTGACACAACTGCACCGCAATTTCATAGCAATATAAATGTTTACTTCAGCCAAAATACCTGGTCTCTGTTACCTATTTATGCTACTCTCTCAAGCCCACGTTAACTGTCCTTTTTACTTGTTATTAGTTTTCAGTTGGCAAAATGTCCTTATCTGACACCTTTTGCACTGACATGAACACTCAAGCAATCACAAAGGAGGCGTATGAAAAGGGCAGCTCACACCTTTCTGTAATAGTACAGATTGTTTAGGCAAGCACATCCTCTATTCCTCAGTGACTGGTATCCATGGCAATAAGCCATAATACTATGTGTAACGATGCAGTGGCAGAAACACTAATCTGTGCTTGCATTTAAGGGAAAGTGTGAGCCTAATACATTGGCACTGACTGGTGCTGCAGCAGGCAAAAACTCAAAGACTGTCATTTTTACTTTGAAATTTCATTATAAGAAAGATGTACCTCCAGGTACTTTTGTACTGTTTTGCTTGTCAGAAATGTGAAAAAAAGCAGTGCTAGAAAGAATCTTTTTTTTTTTTTTTTTAATGGAAAGTATTGCCTTTCCTTCAGAAAAGCCAAGTATTCAACCTTTATGAAATTTGGTAAGAGTAAACCAAACATTTTTGGCCAAAGCCACATAAAAATAGTTTGGGGGTTTCCCACAAAAAACCCTGTAAGTTTCTAAGAAATGTAGATACTATCTGGAAGTACATTCAAAAAAACTTTTTCCCATTCAAATAAAGATTCAGCCTGAAAGGTCATTTCAGGTAATCTCCTCCTCCCTCTTTCATCAATTATGCTATTGAACCAAATTTCATCAGAAGGAAGTATCTCATCAACTAGTGTATTTAAGAAAAAACAAAACAAAACAAAACACAGCTCTTGGGCTGGCATGGGAAAAAACCAGCCATTTTTCTTTCTCTCTGTTGCAGTGGGAACCTCTGAAAAACAAATCAACCCAACACAACTGTTAAGTCATATTGCATATAAAATCAAGTGCAGATTAGAAATTCTGGCAATGCTGAAACATTGAGTTCAATCTCAAATGGAGCTAAAACCAAGTAGAGTTACTTAAGAGAAAGATGGTGACAAATTTCAGATAAGTATCAAAAAATCTTACACTGACCAAGAGGATTTATGAGCCTGAAAACTTTTGACCTCAGTCTGAAGAACTTTAGAAAGTTTTACTGCTGATTTGTTCAGTAGTAAGTGAGGAAACAAGAATAAAAGGCATAATCACTTATTATCTATGCATGAGAGCATATCTAAAAAGCTGAATATGTCATTAAGGGATATTCTATAATCCATGAAAAACAGTGAAATATTTGACCAAAAAAGGATCTTTTTTGCTTCATTGTTCTCCAAACCTCTAAAAGATTTTAAATTTACATAGAAGTGTAAGACCTATATTCAGAGAAATATGGAGAAGGAGAAAAAGAAAGACGAGAACTAAAAAAAAAACCAAAAAACCAAAGAAATCAAAACCAGAGAAAAAAACAACTTTGCATACAGTCTTAAGTAAATGTAGGTAACAAAAAGTGAACTAAAATTTCAGGAATAGAGCACTTAGAATCTATTATTTCATTTCCCAATGCCGCAGATATAAGCAAAATCAGAGCATGTGAATTAGTTCATCTAAGTCTAGGATTCCTGATATTTTTCCAACAAACATTTCAGACCCATTTTGAAAAACACACCCGAGACAGATTTTCTTCTACTGTTTGCCTGAATGGCACTCTTGCCTCTGCATAAGAAAGCTGCACTGTTTTCAGATCCATTCCAATACTTTTCCCAGTGTTTCACTTTGAACTGAAGAAAATGAGAACTCTGAAGGCGCACCCTTTTAAAAAACTGAGTCACATCAGGTCACAATGACTTGGCTTAGACGGCTACATAAAACAGTGCAGTTGGCACAGATCTATCATAAACAGCGTGGTAGTGATTTTGAATGAAAACGCGTATGTTTGGAAGCCTGCTGAAAGACGAACATGGAGACATAGATTTCCAGTTCTCAATCCTATTCTTCATGCTGGCAAAGCACCTGCATGTTGTTACAGGCAAATGCCAAACTCTTTGTTTGGAGGCAGGAGTTTACTTCATCCCTCATTTATACCCACTTTTATGTCATTCCCAGGCAGGCTTCCTTCTCTGTTTATTTTCAGTTTACTGGTGTGACAGCCTCTGGTGTTCCATCCCAAAAGTAAAACCTATTTTTGAAGTGTTTTCTCAAGAACCACACTGTAAGATTCATGTATCTTCATCAGAAACCATTTTTAAGGATTAGCTGGCAAACCTGGAGTTCAGAAATTTCTGCCAATACCAGGATCACACCCCAACTCCTCTAAACAATGCTGAGAGGCTTCTAGCTCCCACCTTGTCACAGCTGTGTCCTGAAGAGGACAGAACTGAAACTATCGATATGGCTCTGTGGAAGCAATCCATGCAGAAAGCAAGAGGGATGAGGCACTGTTTTTCCCCAGGTTTACCCTAGGATAAATTCACTGTCTTGAATGGAGTCATCCTGGAGTAGAATTAATATAATACAGCAATAAATCAGGCCTATTGATTCACTGACAGTGCCCCTGTAGGACCTTCTTGAGCAGCCAGCCTACTGAACATTGCTCACAGCATTGTCTTCCCAAGCACTGTTCCATGCCATTTCCACAGACAAATTGTTTCCTGACGCAGCAGAGACTGATCTTCAGGCTTCCTGCTTAGTTAATGCATTATAACCACATTGTTTTGCACTGGTTGCCCTCTAATTTGTGTGCAAAAGGATTTTTGAGTCAAACACACAGCCCTCAACTGTGGCAAATCCATGTGGAGTTTTGACTCCTGAAGCATCCAAAGATCACAGAAGTTACAGATGCAAAATGTATTTCCCAAACTACTTTTATGATTTGATTATTTGAGAATCCAGGAGAGAAAAGATGGATCAGACTAATGGAGCCAAGAATGCTTTCTAAGGAGGCAATAACAGCCAAACTCCTGGCCTTGAAGTCCAAGGTAGCAAAGGATGCCCTGAGGAAATATTTATACATCTCTTGGTCTTTTTTTAACTCCTCAAAATTTTTCTGCCTTTTGTAAACCCAAGAGGCAGCTTCAGGCAGTGAAAAATTATGTCTGGTCATAATTGCTTGGTAATTAGCAGCTCTCAGCAGCAGCAAGCCAAATAATAAACCTTTCTTCCAAGTATATCTAGTCATTGTTTTGATGACACCTTTCCAGCTCAAGGCTTCTCATTTCTGGCCAATGTCAAAAGACTCGTCCTTGGAAATCAGATAGGAGGAAAAATACCTTAAGAAAAGAAAGCGCAGGAACCAGGACTGTTCCAGTCTTCTTTCAACAATTC
Organism: Coracias cyanogaster; assembly: GCA_033124195.1. Taxonomy (NCBI): domain Eukaryota; kingdom Metazoa; phylum Chordata; class Aves; order Coraciiformes; family Coraciidae; genus Coracias; species Coracias cyanogaster. The sequence goes on along the minus strand of JAVSBS010014653.1, from coordinate 122,588 downwards.
CAAGAGACTTTGGCTGGTGCAAACATTCTGGTTTTCTCCTGGAGTTTCAAAATGTCAGTAGATTATGTGGCGTCCCAGGCAAAGCTACAATGAGAAAAATAAAAATTTATATTCAACAGACTTACTTCATGCCTGCCCTGAAAAGTCCCATCAATATTTAGAGGAGAAAAGTAAGACAACTGAGAAGTTACCGAAGAACTACTGGTTAAAAAACTGCAAGATGCTCTATCCCAAGAGGCAGAAAAATATAGGCAGCTCTAACACAAAAGGAGTACTTCCAACATATCTCCAGCTGTTATCTTCCAGACATCTGTCCCACCTTGTCTAACAGGAGGAGTATATGTCCCTTCCCTCTTCACTGTTGCTGAGGAAATGACATTCAGTCAATTGGCTCACAAATTACCTGGGCTCAGTCCAGATGTGCCTTCCTCCTCAGGAGTAGGAAACTCCACCAAGAGGATAGGGAATACAGCAAAGGAATGGGGTCATGTGCCTATTCTTTAAGAATTTCTGGACTCCATTGACTCACTCTTCTAGAGTCCTCTGCAAGCTGAACAGGGTGTTTTGAAGGTTCCACAGATCTTCTGGTATGCACTCCCACTCATCTGTAAAATAAAGCAATCTCCACAAACCAGGAAAGACAGAAGACTAAGGGAAAAAGAAAGTACAGATTAACTAGAGATGTCATGAATTTACCTTAGACTTCAGTGCTAGTCATGGTCTGCATGTGAATAAAACATACTAGCACATTGACAAATTAACTGAGTTTGAAGGGATAACAAGAGTTGAAGTTATTGCAATTACACAGTGTGCACAGAAATGCCAAACTCTGATGTCCTCTGAATTGAAATGAGACCTAAGGATCAGGTTCTGTCCCAGGAAACACACCAGAAACCTCACCCAAATAAACGAAGCAGCACTCACAGCAATCCAGTGCAGGACTGTGTGGGCTGTCTCTTCCCTGGGGAAGTTTTCCCACCCTTTGGGCTCCAAGTCTTTGACTTCAGCAGTAAAAGCACTGTCTTCTTGTAAGCTCAGTCGTTAAACCTTGCTGCTCTACTGTTTGCTTTCTTGAAGGAAAAACTGAGCCTCAGTCATGAAAACATTGCATCCTGGACAGCCTGACCCTGCACTCATTGAACTCCTTGCCTTCTTCACACAGAAACAAGTGCCTAAAATACAAAGGGATGCTCTGCTTTAAATAACCACAATCCTTCAGAGATAGCTCAAAAGAGATATTCCTTACATTTCAGTCTGCAGCTTTAGGTCCATAGTTTAAGCTCAGTTCTTCCCTACCCACACATACTGCAGGGAGGAGGAAAAGTAAAGTGGAATCTCCCTAAATCTAAATAAAACACTTGCTCAGCCTAGATACACAACAAACCCCTTTAGACATAATTCCCTGTGGTTGCTACAGCTCCCAATACCTTAGGGAGGCTTTCTTGGATGACCTTCAGGCCAGGATAACCAGAAGGCACTTCACATAGTCTGCTGCTACACTTTGGGCACTGAACAATTCTGACCTTATACACCTTCTGCATATCACCAGCATGATGCAGAGCGATTGTTCCATCTACTTCCCATTTCCATCTGATATTAATTTGGTGCAAATTACAAACACTTTTTGTAAGTTATAAGCTGGCAGCAAATTTACCTGGTGATCTTCCAACAAGAACTCTTCTACTCCTGAGCTTCACAGTAGGTGATAAATTCTGACTCTTTAACACTTTTAATGTACCTTAGTACATGATTAATACATGATTAGTTAAATCAATGCTGATGATATCCCATAGATTTGCAGGGGGACTGCACCTACTTATACATGACCCTGGAAGCCTTTTTAATTGTCATGGATGCCATGAAATATACTTTGGCAGGCCACTGAAAACAAGTTTATTTTACTTGCAAGATCACATAGTCAGCGCAGCAGTGCTGAAATGTGGCAATGAATTCCTCTCATCGCATAGAGATGATGATCAGCAATACTACCAATAGATAGGAAAAATTAACCGAGTCTGCCTAGTCAGTGGATCTTACTTGTGTTTAAGACTGACACATACATAGCAATTTGCCTCTGTTCTACGGCAGCTGCAAACTATTAACTATGACAATGAAGCTGATTTTTAAACCAACAAATATGATGGCTATTATGAAAGTTTTACCATTGTCACATGGTGTGCAGTCTTTAAATTCATCCCTTGCTGTGTGGCTGAACTTTTATTGAATTTTTTTTTTAATTAAAAGAAGGTCATGCAAGGACAGAAAACCTCTTTGTCAATCAGACTGTGCAGTGCACAAAACTCTTCCAGAACTCTCATAAAAGCCAAGACCAGCATACTGCACTTAAAGCACAGTGTTGCAGAGATACTACAACTGTATCTTACAGATAAAAAGATACTTTCCATCATTGCCCGTTGCTTCTTTCCACCTCCAAAATGCCATTATCTTTGCTAGGTTCCCAGAAAATCTAGTATGGAATAGTTCATTTGCCAACTGAGGGAGTTTTGAACATGATAAACCTTCAAAATAATACCCATGGCCTGAAGTAAACACCTTTACTGTAACGCACTGATAGAAACAAGTCATCTGAAAGACAGCTGTCAATCCAAGAGCCACACAGAGAAGGAAAAGAAGAATTTTAGCTTCTTCTGACAGCATGAGGATGCATTTCAGGAATACTTACAGTAGGATATCATACAAAAGTCTCTCATCATACGCAATTAAAATGTGGTCAAATTATTCTGTAAAAATCAAGATGTAATCTTTAGACAATGGGGGTTTTTTTCCTCTATAGGCCCAGTGACACAGGACAAAAATTTTTTGAATGCTAGAAACCTTTATAACTATTCAGCTGAAGATATGATTCCTCCTGGTTTCTATTTCCATTCATCTTCTTTCTCACCTCATCATATGAGCTACCCATCTCCTTCAAAAGAACTGTGCAGAAACCCACAAGAGGGCACGATCAGGCAGAGAAGGGGGTGAGCTTCACTATTTTACATAACAAAATCATATGCATCAAAACACACACAACTTCCCAAATGTCTGAGGTTAGTTATCCTTCATGTCCTGACAAGTTACACCCACCTTTCCCAGAGGAACTAACTCACTCCATAACAAGTACCAGACTTGTGTTAAAACAGCAAATGAAGTAGGACCACCTACCACCCAATCCTGCAAACACTTACTGGTAGGCAATCCTGCATGCCTACTGCCATACACAACCTCAGAGTTTGAGCTGGTCTGCCCATGTTACTGAGTGCTGTATCTCCAGCAAATGTTCCCAGAGTTACGCTCTATTGCTAGGTCAAAATCAGCTCAATTCTGCAACCCCTATTTACAGTCAGCCTCCGGCACTGAGTTATGATAGAATAACTCATAAGAATGAGACACAAGTTTGGATTTCAGGATAAGGTCCCCAGTCAACATGTGGGAGCATTTATGGCTCTGTGAGACTTACGTTAAAAAATAACTTAAAACCAGACAATGTTTCCCTATGAGCAGCCTGTTTTCTCATGTTCCAGTTTGCTTTTTCAAAAAGACTGGCAGGCTGAGATATCGGTCACTATGTGAAAATGACAATGTTCAATTAAAACAATAGCAATTTTCAAGTGATGCTTTTTTTTTTTTCCAATAGATGTATGACATTCCTAGACATTCTATTAATTAGGAGGCTCCAGGCAACACATTTGGTAAAACAGAACAATCTGGCCTTATCCAAGATCACACAGAGGTAGCCAGGCTGCTGATAGATCCCCCACACAAGAGCACACACCCCCAGCAAGCAGCTAGGCTAAGAACTGCATGTAAACCACTTTTAAGAATTCTCAATCTGAAGAGAAAGAAAGAATTATTTATTAATCAATTAAAAACTGCTTGTTTGGGACTGGGCAAGCAGAATCTCTTAAATGGACTTTACTAATCAGTCCCAAATTTGCTTCTGCATCCTTTTTTCCAGTTACCTGTTTCAACTTCACTTTAAAAGCCATCCCGGTTGACAAACATATTCTAAATGTTTCCTATATTTTAAGACCAGGAATTCAAACAAGCCCGTTACTTTCAAAGTAAGAAGGCTATTAATATCCTGATGAGCATCTGAAATTAGCCGTATCTCATGTTCTACACCTACATGATGGTTATCTAGGAAACTGGCATCCATGCTACATCTTTTCTGGGCAGCTATAGTTACAATCTATCAGTACACTGCATGAAAAACACTGTCTCAACAGAAGATGTTGTAAGATGCCAGCTGAAACACTTAAGCTTTTGATACTCCCACCTGCATTAGTAATTTCTGGTTGCATTGGATAAAGATCTGTGAGTTTCTTCACATTTAGGAATGTATTAAGGTAACCAAAAATTTGGAATCTTTCTTACTAGTTGTATTCTTCATGTCATCTGTAGACAATAATGGCCTTCTTACATTAAGTATAATTAGGGCCTTAGATGGGCTTTCAAAGACATTTCCAAATTTTTCAGTGATGTAGCTGTAACCAAAATAAAATCCAAAGGGAAAAGGGGAGGAGTATTCAATCTTGAAAGCAGCCAGACTGTCTGAGGGAGATATGTTTTGAAGGTTTTATTGGTGGCCCTCAGAGAAAGGCAGCTATGACCTAAGCTTGAAGGCTAGCAAGGACTATGTGGGTTTGTGTGGGAGGGGGTTAAATCTAATTTGTAAATGGTGAGTTATTAGCCCTGACATTTGAGAATAGACACTGCATTGTTTTGATGATGAGAGCAACCCTAGTTTTCTTGTTAATGACAGTGATTCATTCTTTTCCACTCCACTATTGTTCCCATTTACCTGGCAAAGAGAATTACTACTTCTGTGCTCCCAGCTGCTGATTTCTGGAGAGACTGTTCAGATCAGCAAAAGCACAGAAGAAGAAATGTGCCAAACAGGCAGAGTTCTGGGAAGAGCACTACTGGATGTCTGAAAGGGTGTGTTGTTACCAAGTTGCCTTTTCTCCCTCCTCTATTCCCCTTTGCACCCAAGAAACCCCTGGCTCTCCTCTGCTTTGCTCAGAGCTTTCAGTCTCCCCTCCTTTCAACTCAGCATTATTCCCTTAAACTCATGCTTTCAAAAATATTTACAATACCCTAAGACAGGTAGAGGATTTGGAAGCTTTAAGGACTTCAAACATATGTGTACCCATACATTTGGTAACATAGAGGAACCAGCCTTGGATTTTCCACCACAGCCTTACCCAGCTGCACAAAAGCAGCTATGCCCACAACTGTAGCACATGAGAACACCCAGAAACTACACAAGGGATCTCAGCTAATCACCTTCACAGAAGTCCATACATTAAGTTTGGTTTTTTTATTGTTTTAAATCCAGGACACTAACCAGGAGTAAATAAAGACTCAAGCCTCCACACAAAACTGTCTCTCCAACAGCCTGTTTTATAACATGTCTGTCTATTGTGCTCAGACTCTCTGTTTGTCACTTGGTGAAGTGCAAACCCAACACTTCTCAGGCTGCCTCCTCTCTTCTCCTCAGCAGACTGTGACACTGGTAGACAGACCTGATCCCTTGCAAATGTGAAGTGGCAGAGCTGCATTGACGTCAGTGATGATACTTCTCTTTCTTACAACTACCAGTTTGGCCCTCCCACTTTTACAAATGCCCCTGAGGGAATGACATGAAACACAAAGCTTGGAAAAGTACAGAACTAGGACTTGGGAGCAGCCCATGGCACAGATTAGGGGACAGTAGCCATAAAGAGTTTGAATCCAGATGTGAAATTCCCCAAGGCCAGGACTATTCAAACTCTATCTTGTATGTGAAGCAAACAAGCTAAATTAACCTTGCCCATAAGACACAGCTTTCTGTGAGCAACTCCACCCAAAGATCTTTGGGAGCTATTTGCTTTGGGGCATGCAAGCAGCTATATATCTGCCAAAAGGTTAAAACACATTCCACTCTTCATGCAGCCAGCCAGGGCCACTGCAGTGGACAGAGCAGGCAAGCTGACTGGCACACTGGGGCTTGCTCTGTGCAAATAGCTCTTGTGCCCAGTGAGCACAGAAACCACAGCTGCAACTTTGCCAGTGGAGCAGAAGGTGTCATGTCCATAGACAACAGAGGGCACTCAACTGACCTCAAACAAACAAAGCTTAAGTGGAATGTGGTATCCTCATTTCCATTTTTGGTTTCAAGTGACTAAGTGAAGAGATGCATGAAATTCATATTGAGTCCTCAAGCTATTATGTGCCTACTGCATAGAGCTACATTTCTCTCTGAGCTGCCACTACCAGTCATAAAGGTAGCTGGGCTTTGGCCACACAGAATTCCCACAGATTGCAATGGGAATTTCAGTGTTCCAGTCTTGACTCCAAAAATGCAGTGCTGGACCCAAAACTCTGACGGCTGGAGCCATATTCAATATCAGTGTCTGGCAACACCCATTTGTAAAACAGTGACTCATTCACAGGCACAACTTTAGAGGGACAGACAGGATGACTTTAATCATACATTTCCATTTCGTTAACAAAGCTCAGTAAAACCAGATGAGCATCCTGGATGATAATAGTTGGTATTAATCTAATGACTGCAGTGATCCACTGCCACAGTTAGGAATAGTTTCATATCCTACAGAATGCATTGTTTTAATTCGCTTCAAGAACATAGCAACTAATGGACTCCTGAGGCAAAGGACAAAATAATTGTTTAAATGCCCATGAATTTTATTTGGAAACAGGTTTTTTTCTGAAAATCAGAGGCATGGAAATGAATTACAGAAAGTAATTTGAAAGAGATCTTCAAAAGTACCTAAGCAACCTAGGAGTCTGGGACAGCAGATGAATAAACTGTGATTAGCACTTTCCATTCATTGTAAATAAGGGAGCAAATGGTTAGTATAATGGACTCTATATGGAGAGACATTTAATTCAGGCAGATTTACTGCAAGGTGCTCATTTGTCATGGCTGCACAGTCCTTCCCACTGACCAGTTCCGTTCAAACAAAGTTTTAACTCTTTCCCACTAACATTATCATACAGAAAGCATCAGACTTGATAGAAGGCATTTGAAAGCAGGTTGTTCATTAAAGATTGAGTCTGGTGCCGGATTTTTATTCAAAGTGTTTTTTAAAAAAGATTGGTATCTTTCGGACACTATTTTTCCAGAACACCATGTCAGGCTATACCCTTCTAACATATTCAGGGTGCACTTCCATGGAAGATTTGCAAACAGATGCAATTCCCTCTGCAAGTGCTCCAAAGTGCCTATATAGAAGCTACCTCTAATCCTGAAGTCATGTAACTGCAGCCCTGTAATGATGATCCCAAGCTAATATATTCTGCTTCTTAGCAGGACTTACTAGTTTAGCTCAGCCACATGCTAATGATGGTTACATAGCTTCCCATCCAGAGCCAGCTTTAACCCAGCCAGCTTGGAGCGTGAACACAGTGAGTTCATATCTGCCTGCCAAATTCTGAGTAGACATACCTTCAGTGACTCAAGCAGATAGGAGTAGAAATGTAGGATGAATCTTGTGTAATATCCTCACAGTCCAGTACAAGCTGGCCTGGCTCACTAGCTTGAAGAGTCTCTCAGAAAATGGTAGTTTCCTTTGCTTTCTGGATTGATATGATGATTCCTTACTTTGTGTACCAAAACTCTTCCTTGTCGACACTTTCCCAACTTCACACTGATTTCTGCTACACTAAGAAGGCTGAGTGCCCTCCTGCTCAGAGCCGCATGTTCCTTCAGGATTCACCTCCTCGTGAAAATATGAAACCAAGATATGCTCTACCAAACTCCTTTCACTAATTTCCCAGATTCTGTAAGGAGATAGATCCCTAGGGAAAATCAGCACCTCACAAAGTATTACTGAGCAGATAAGACAGATTTAAATTCAGCATTGCAGTTTGAAAGCCCTCTGGTTAACGTCATGGCAATCAGCCAACATACAAGATTTCCTACAGCTGCATCAGTCTTAGACATGAGATAAATATCAGATGCTTTGATAGAATTACTTTCCACAATGCACACAAATCCTATTGCTCTATCTCTCTAGAGTAAAAAGCACAAGTGAGAACTGGTTTGCTTCTGAATCTTGTCCACTTTCACCTCCAGCCTCAGCCTGCTGTGCAGTTCCACCATATCTCTTTCCTAGATTATTTTCCTATTATTATTTCCTAGTTATTTTCCTAGATCTTGGACTACTTTCCACTCATCATTTTAATAGTGAGATACCTAATAAGAAGTTTGTCTGTCATCTCCATACAGTGGATAGCTAAGTTAATATACTAAGTGGAAATTACCTGGTTGAAGATCTGCAGCACTTCTAATCTCAGCTTGCATCAGAAGTTAAGTTCAAGACAGAGAGAATTCATAGAAGCCAAGAGTTCCTCCTACCCTTCCAAATAGGTTTCCAGCTTTCTTCTCTGTTTTCTCCTCCTCTGTCTGCACACATCTAGGAAAAAAGTTCCCCCTGTCAAAACAGAATTTCATCACGGTTATGTTCTACGATCTGAAACAAACAAACAAACAGAAAGATTTTTAAAAATTGACATTTAAACCACAGTTCATCAAAATCTGTTGTTTGATTACCCCAACATGCCATTAATTTACTAAATAATCTTAGTAATCAAAAATTGTTTTTTCAGTAGTATATTTGTCCAGATTCATTATTGTCCTCACTAGTATCTGTAGTTCATTTATTATTCATATTTTTTAAATTATAGGGATAATTTTTCCAGGCTTATACAACACTCCTAGATGGGCAACACCAACCTGTCAATATCTTCTCCTTTGCACAGAAACTCTTCCATCATGACTGCAGCCTCCACATATAACCCGACTTTTGCATAAACTTGTCCACTAAGTCTCTAGTATTCACTTAAGTTTGAGTTTGTAATTTCCAATTTGCTTTAGACAGAGCCTATAGAAGCTCATCCAATTCAGCAAAATCTTTCTAGCCTTAAAAACCAGCAATGGTGTTAAGACACTGTGATTTCCATGCCTTCCTTAATGTGTCTTCTTCTGCATCTCTTGATTTCAGTCAGTTTCTGATAATACTTTCCTACGAACCTGGGCAGCAAGGTAGTATTTATGCTGCTGCTGCAGCAGCATAAAAATATCACTCATTTAGTCTCAAATGGTGACAATATACTAGGAGGTGGGAAAATCTAAGTGTGCAGACCCTTAAAATGTATTTTTATATCTACCTATTCTTCATAATCTCTGACAAAGCCATCTAGGATCCGTAGTCAAACAATGTGCAAGAAATGTAAAAACAAAACACCCAAAACTGTTAATGTCCTTAAAATATGTGCTTACTGGTTGGGGAAAATAGCAATATTGCCTTCTTCCTTTACTGTCCTATTTAGCTCTTTCTCCTGCCTTAGTCAATACCAAGAGACCTATGATGATCAAAGCATGAAGTATGTGACACTCATTTGTGGTCCAGGCACAATACACACAGATCTCCTGCGTGTGAGCATGTTTTCCTCTATTGCACAGTCTGAGAAACCATCTAGCCTATGACTACTTTGCCACAGGAACGTTCTCTTTACTCAGCTCCTGGCCTAATAACTGCAATGTCACTCAGCATCTCTGACCACAGATTGTTGTACGTAGCACATTGTTTATGTGCAGCACTATAAGGTGGGTAATACACACTGCATCTCACTTCTTCTCATAAGCTGCAATTAATTAATGTGATTTCCTATGCCAGGCATAAGAGAACAGCTGGAAACCATCAAGAGGAAATGGGAGCAGTACAGGAGCTGTTTCTTCAGTCAACTGTTTCACTGCTCAAGGAACACACACACGCACACTCACAGCTTCCCCTGTCAGGTCCAGTCCTACTCTAGCACTATCACTATCACTCATATCTATCCCAGCTTTACAGTGGTATAACAGAGAACAGGCTTGGGCCAAAATAACCTACCAACACTTGAAACATTCCTGTTTTATCAAAACTTCATACTTAAGGCCTTCTGGGGATACATACATTCAGGATAAAATGATAAAATAGCAATTAATACAACGTAATTGCCTTAGACTGCACTCAGAAATCTCTTTCAACTCACAAATAAAAGTTCACACACGCAAACCACAAATCTCAGCCAACATACTCCATCAGTAGATGTATCTTTGTCATATCACCTGGGGGCCAAACATGGCGTTTGTCCTAACCATGAGGAATAGAAGCAGGGAATTGAGGCTCACTGCAAATGTCATCTTACAGGTCTTCATTTTTTGTGACAGTACGCAGGCCTGGGAACAGTTATCCAGAATGCTTCTGCTGACCTCAGTTTCTGGGATAGTTCTCCCTCTCTTAACCCTGAACCTTTCATGCACAGATGAAGATAAACACCCAAAGTTCTACACGCTAAGACTTAGGCAAACACATTTTGTGCCAGAGGGCATAGGCCAATAACCTGCAAAGATCCACACCCACACAGAATTGCACAATGGACCACACGTATTTTGGAGTATGACATTTTCCTATCGCTAAGAATTATCAAACACCAGTCATTTCCAGAAACAGTTTGCTGGTCTCAACAGATCAGTTACACTGCATTTATTTTTGCTCTAAGCAATACCTTCTATGCCAGTCATTCATACCAGTTTGGGAGCTCACCCAGATCCTTCCCTCGCCCTTTTCCAGGTCCTCAAGTTCAATAACATTTAATTCACCAAGTGGAATTCCTCTGGCTCTTCTCTGCAATCCTAATTTCAACTTTATCCTGACCAGCTGCCAGAGGCATAGAGAGCCTGCTCCGCAGGGATCCCAAATTCCACAGTCCACTGCAGCCCAACACTACATGACAGCAAATCTTTCAAAAGAAATAAAAGACTCCATAAAACATCATCAGTGTTCTAATACTTCAAAATGTGAATTCATGTGTCAGCTGTAATATGTTCAATCCTGGATACTTGGCTAATGCACAGACCCCTTCCAAGACAGCACTCTGCAAAGGCCAAGCACTAGGTACCTTGCTGGAGCCTTGGGTCTCAACTCTGATCCGCTGGATGGCAAGTAGATTGCACCCAGGAAGACCAGCATGCCAGGCAAGAGCAAGAGAAGAACCTTCCTCCTAGTTCTACCACTTGCACAGTAAGAAATACATCATTTAAATGATCGCCTGAGTGATTCTTTCAGAGCTGATACAAAGAATAGAAGTGGATTTCCAGAAAGTAGCTCCTGAACTCATCCAGAATATTAAATTACAATATATTTTGTAGATTTTCAATGGCCATTGGAAAGGCCCAAGTAACAATCCGATTAATCTCAAAACAATAACAGCCTTTAATCTAACATATATCAGCAAATTCCTGTTTCTCCCTTTTCTAACAAAAATAACAACACTGTAGGTGCCAGTGCATTAATAAGATCCTATTTCTGCTCCAGAGATTGAATCAAACCTTTGTTCTTCACAGCAAAGGATTAAGAAGGTTGCTATTTTGGTAATGAGATGTGGAGAGGTACTTACTTCACAGCTGAGATTCAGGCTGGATGCCTGAGAAAGGAATAAACTCTGTTACCTCAGATGAACTTTATTCTTCTAATCAGTATTATCAGACTCTGTTAGTGTGATGCATGTCATTAACAATAAAGAGAGACTACTCCTGAATAAATACAATTTGATAGAGGGTTTAAGCTCATTTACAAAATATGCCTTATGTTGCAGATAAAGTCATGAATGTAGATTTTAAGATAGTAACACACACAAAAAAAAAAAAAGAAAAAAAAAATTACTTACTTTCTAGGTAGTTTATTGGTCAGCTGCTTTTTTTTTTCCACACTAAGTCTAATTTCTTTCTTGATATCTCACCTCTTTTAACAGCACATCATGGAGAAAAACTGCCATAAAGTGGCACAAAAAGAAAAAAAAGTGTCAGAAAAACAGCACATGGACAGGGACAAATGAGAGAACACTCTGAAAAGAAGACCAAACCATAGGACACAGATCCAAGCGCTGAGGCACCAACTCAGTGCCCAAGATGATTGAGAAAACTGTTTGTGAGGCTGGAAAAGGAAGCAGCGACCTGTGAAAATGAAAGCAACTTCATGAAAACATTAGTCATATTAAAAATATGTTGTTTATAGTTATCATAACAACATTTTTATTAAACAAACATGTTTGGTATATAAAGTTGTTGCAAGTAAAACATTTCCAAAGGATGAGGGTAGGTAAGGTAGTGTGGTTAGAATCTGGCACCAATTTATAATTACATAGAGATCAACTTTTTACACTTAGAAATGGAAATGTTTGGGGATCACACCAGAGGAGGTCCAAACTTCTAAATGAAAAGTATTATTGTAACAAAATCTAGGAGTATCTTCAGGTATAGCAAACACAAACAGAAGTGAAGGCAAACAGAACCTCAGCGTTTCACTTGCATCCTGTCTATTGACTGTTGACATGGCAAAGTACTTTGAAAATATGACAAAAATTAAACTGTTTACTAACTCTCATTTCCAGTCTAGCAGGGCAGAATATTTTAAACATTTTTTTTAAAGATTCACCATGATGCAAAGCAACACCAGAACCAGGCAGAATGTCAGAAAGCAATTAGCTCATTGGTCACTTCTGATATCCTCTGGGAATGCTGTTTTACCTCTAATGAAATTTGCCTATCTCTCCTTCTCTAATGAGCAGTAAGAATATAACAATAAATATCGACAGGAGTTCAGACATCTCTAGCAGTATAGATGCCAGATTTCCTAGGGAAACAAATCTTATGCAGTCAAGCTTCGTCTACATGAGTTGTCACATGCATATTACCCCTTCAGTAATTTTTTGACACAATCACCAGTTCCAACCATATCTGATAAAAGCAGACACCTCAAAAACAGTTAAATCACTAACACAATGCTCATAAAAGCAGGTACCTCAAAAACAATTAAATTCCTACCATGACGCAGGAAAACAGTTGGATGGGTGAACAGGATGGCCTTAATAGTGCTCCCAACAAATAAAAGGCTTCAGTGTGAACATAGCATACTAGGCTTCAGAGAATCCACTAGTATTGACCTGTCAGGAATTTCTAGCCACTGGAAAGGCTCCAATTGGAGTTTGTGCCTTATTAGAAAACCAGAGAATCCAGTGCCATAGGAAATGAGACTTTATTTATTCCATGTTCAGGGAATCACAGTTTTCCAGAATGAATAACAGCAGAAAAGAAATTGTGCTCTCAAGTTTACATTTACAGGTAACACTTTCATCAAACATTGAAGGAATTGGGCTTAATGTGGATGTGACAGAGCAATATTTTTTGGTCTGTAATATGCAAGCGGTCAGAATGTACAAATAAACAGTCCTCACTCTTAGAGTCTACAGAACATGTTGATTTCCTTTTAAATCCTCCAGCAGGTTAACTAAACAAAATATCTATTTACAACAGAAAAAAGCATTAAGTTCTTCAAGGACTGGAATCTGAGTATCAGTGTGAAGTTATGACATGACGATCTACCCACTGAAGCTTTCCACATTTATTCTCTCCAGAAACACCAGCATTGAGCATAACTGCACATTATAAAGCAACTCCCTCTTTAAGAATTTTCAGCATGGTTTCATTTTCATATCATAGTAGAAATGCTTTGTAACTCAAGTGATAACTTTCACTAAGAAGTCTTAAAGGCTTGAGCTTGAGCCACATTGGTGCAACCCTGACACATCTCACAGACAGGTATGCTTACAGAAAAAAGGATCCCATCCATGCAAGACTGGGGACTCAAATTTAATTTGCAGATTTTGCATATGCATCCCTAACATCTAGGTATTCAGCCACCTAATGAAACTTCTTTGGTCTGATCAATAGGAGGAAAAGCTATCGTGGTTGAACATGAAATTCTGGCTGGGGCAGTTTCACTTAAAAATAAATGGCATATTTGAAATTTTGTCTGTGTGGGGAACTCAAATGGAAAAATGTCTTCCATGTTCTCTGATACCTGACTACACCTGGCGCACACAGCCTGTAGACAATGAATGGGCTGAATGGACAACTCCAGGAGGAGGGAGATACTCAGCTGGGCGACAGCTGTAACATTTGGCTTGTTTCTAAAAGTACAATCTGAGTTCTGCTGAATGAATAAATGGATACACAGATACACACATACACGTTTTTCTTTTACAACACATAAGTCTTTTTACAATCACCTGAAATGTGTTCTCACTCTGTGCATAATACAGCTGTAGAATCAGTCATTTCTATGACAATAGTCTTCTACATTTTAATTATGTATTATCTCAGACTTGAAGACTTCATAGAAGTGTAAAAAAAATAAAGCCTCTGCATTTAAATGAAACAATTTAGTGAACAGCAGTCTCTCTGCAGAATAGCTAGGCAGATCCCTAAAGTCTCTCAAGTCAAAAGTTAGAGAATATGCCTGGTGTGTCATTCTAGGTATAAGGGAAAGGCCCAGGGTTTCAGACACCAGTTAAAGGTTATACTACCTTAAGAGCAAAGAAAATGCAAGTTGGACATAAAAGAACTATGGCCTTTCTCTGGCTTTGTGACCTTTCATAGAAGCTGCAGGGGCAATGCACTAGTGCTCATAGGGTCACAGAGAGAGAGGGACAGACCAAGGCCCTGGGTACTCTGTGCACTTGCAGTAGAGTTTCGGAGACTGGCAGGAGGCATCCTAGGTTCTTCTTCCCTTGAACAGTGACAGTAAAATCAACAGGTTTTACAAGTGCCCAGACTTGCTGAAGATGAAGCCATGGTTGTCTCTGCCTGGGCAGAGGAACAATTTTGGAAAACAGAGCCTGAAGGGAAATGAGGGTTAGAGCGAAACCGTCCTAGCTCCCAGGCCTCACACAAAGGCAGCTCTTTGTAGGACTCCTTTTCCCTCACTTTCCCTAGCCCTTTGCAGTGACGTGGGGCCAGAGGGAGGCATTTTCAGCCTTAAGAGGACCTCTATACTGTATAAAAAATATGGTTTCTTTAATGTTTCCTTTTTCAAAAGTAGTAATATAAACTAACTGAGTGTGCTCTTAGGAGAGCTTTTGGCAAGGGTATGGGGCAATCCTGTGCCAAACCTCATCTTTGGCACGAAGAAATAAACAGACTGTGGTTCTGCATAAAGACAAAACTTTTGGAAAGCCTTTAGAATATTTCTCATAATGAAACAGTGGGGGGGTAGTTTTCTTGAAATTCAGAATACTCTCCAGAATATGAATCCAACCATTAAATGGTTTATTCTCTTCAACTATGAACTGAGTCCCTTCATTAAAAAAAAAAATAAAATTGAAACAAAATATGAATGATAGATATGCTCGGATTAAGGCTATTTCCATACTATTTCATCTGTCTAAAGCAAATAAAAATTTTGTGTCAGATAAGAATGGAATTATTCTTATCACTCTATATTACAGAAAGGGAAACTGGGATTGAATGATCATGTGCTCTGTCTGCCTAAGGCCACAAAGGATCCACTGGCCAGAATAGCAGTGCCAGATTAGTTTGCTTTACACTCTGGCTGTTGAGCCCTGTGCTTCTTGATTATGTTCCCATTCAGGATATCTGAACAAGAATACTGTCAAATATATGGAAAAGAAAGGCCCAATACTGGATTTTATTTCTAGGTACTCCCAGTACCATTGTTACCCCATTGTAAACTGGATGGCAATGCAAATTACATAGAGGATTTAGAATAAACGCAATCAGAAAGTTTCGGAAATATTTCAATAAAGAGGTCCTGACAATGAGATTTCTCACTAACAAAAAATTCAACAAGTCAGCTAAGAGTCAAGACTCCTGACACCTCTTTTGTTTATTACCTGAAACACAACTGCTGTGTTATAGAGTAGGTCAACCTCCTATACTTAAAAAATGAGGTTTATCACACATAGATCTGAAACACACTTAGATGAAGGTTAAGTATCCAAAAGGCTACTATGCTTTGCCAATACACACAGAATCATATTGGACTGCCCAATGTATCATGAGTGTTATTAAAAGAAACTAAATACTTTAAGAACATTTTAACAGTGTTCCTTTTTGATTTTGGGTGGAAAGGAGGTTGTCCTCTTCAGGATTATTTTTTCTAAGTACATTGCTAAATCCTACTTTAGTTTAACTCCAGCCTTGTAAACCCTTTGTGTGTTTCTTTCTTTTTCAAGCCTCTTTAAGGACTTTTATATCTCTCCTTCCAACACAGATTTTGCTATGTTGTTCTTTTTTGTTCTCTCAGAAACCAAGTCTCTTTGCCTACAATTTGGAGAACTCTTGTACACGCCCAAGACCATTGCTGCAGCACAAAGGTTTTAGAATTGAAAACCTATGAAAAATGAATGAGGTAATTCCCAACTCACAAAGCTTTAAAGTTCTCTGCTTACTCCAGCAGATATCTCTGTAGTGGATTCATTCATGCCAAATCTTCAGCTTTTCTCTGCAGTAATGACAAAAACAATAAATATTTAAATATAAATGCCAAAATTCTGATGTCACTGCAGGACTGTTTCAGATGGACTAAGAATCCTGCCTCAATCCAGACCCTGACACCAGTCTGTCACTTTGAGAAAAAGGACATACCTCAACTGCACAGCCCTCCAGTACAGCTACATAGTTGAAATTTTTTCAAACACATCACTGCAAGAAGTAGCAGTTAAACCCAAAGCTTCAAGAATTTCACTAAAGAATGTACTAGTATCTGGTTATGTAAAGGCCTTTGGTTAAAGAATACATAAACTCCAAATACCACTGGGGCTTGTGGGTTGAATTTTTGGGGGTTTTGAGTTTAGGAATTTAAGTCGCATCTTACTGTGAGAAAAGAGAAAGCAAAAACAACTGAAAATGGTACTAAGCCCACTAAAAACTGAGAGCCATATGCTGTCATGCCACAGTAATAAATAAGAGGCTTGTGTAGGACAGAAAGACAGGCTGTGACCTCCTTTCCACTAATTATCACAAAGCTATTTTGCTGCATTTTCATAAATACTTTCCTATCTTCACACTTAGTACACTTAGTCCCAGTGTAGCTCCCCCTCATTATCTCGGCTCCAGGTTGATAACTGATCAGTGTGAGTTCTGATGTATGTCCAAGTGCTTCCCATCAGAGTTAAGTACTTCGTGTGCAAGAAGGTGAGATGCTTGTCTTTTAAAAATTCCTCTTTATTTTCATCACAGTTCACTGCAGTGTCTATAGGCATGATGCTACTATACAGAATAGGGCAAGATAGGGTTCTTTAAGATGCATATGGCAACGTTTTAGGCCGTAAGTGGTTCAGAGGCATTATTGGAGAGGTATTTCCTTTAAGTAGCACTATAAAAAAGTGGTTACTTAAAATGGATTAACAAAACAACAGAGTGGAAGCCGCTGACTTACTGGGAGGTGTAACATGAAGATGGCATGAAGCCAAGAGCTCAAGACAGCTACATAGCACATTAAGAAGCAGGATGCTGAGGGTCAAGCTGGATTTATATAATAAAACCAGAGAAGAGGTTCAGTTGTGAAGAACTTCTGTACGGGTGAGAAAGCTCAAAGTAATATTTTCAACTGAGTAAGGATTAGCTGATGGAGAGGAATTCCAAGGCCTGATCCAAGTTAATGTAGTGGCTTTACTGATCAGGCTTCACATTACACAATGAAGAGTCCAAGCCCTACAGTGAATTCTGACCCCAGCAAAGTAAACTCTACTTCTACCAACAGAAGTCCTGTGGATCTTCAACGGAAATGCAAATGTGAAAGGGATGTTCCTTTCACAAATGCTTGCTAGGGAAAGCTTCATGGCCTATCACACACATGCACTGAAATACACAGGGAAATACAGATGTTTGTCGTGCAAACATTTTTCAGGTATTGTGCGTGTACATGAGGTCTGAGGGGTACAGCTTGCATTCACTTCACTGATCTCATTCTCATCCATCTATATTTAATGTAGCCCACCACAGCAACTGAGTTCTTTACCTGCTAAATATATCATGTGGATAAATTTTGGCTTTTTCTAAATTGCTACAGAAGGTAAACTCAAAGTTTTTCAGGATGAAAAAAGGTTTATTTTATGCAAACTTATTTTCTTAGCAGGCAAGTGGAAATAAATTTTAAATATCTTTCTCTTCTATTTAATAAAAAAAAATAAGCACATGTTTTTTGGATGAGCTACACTGTTTATTATTTTCCTAAGATGTCCAAAACATGAAATTCATTTAACTCCTAGAGGAGTGACACAGAAATGACATGATGTGCATCATACATCAAATAATGGTCACTCCTGCTGCTCTTTAGACATCTGGGGCTTAATTTGCAATTATTTTCATTTATAGAGCGAAGTATACAATAGAAATGGGAACACATCTCCTAAGTTGATGCAGAATTAATTTTCAAAGGGTGACATGCACCATAAATCCTATTGCGTGATTACTATAAACATGCAAACAAAAGAATAAGGAACAGCGTTGTCTGCTAATGGACGTTCAGTTATGAATTTCAATTGTTACAACATGTGATTAATTTACATGTTCAAATTAAGTCTCCATTTTTGCATGTTTAATTATGAGGTATTTAAAAGAGTGGATGGGTGTGTTTGATCATCAGCAGCATCTAGGAAAAAGCTTGGCACTTGTAATTTGCTTGTCCTGGTTTAAAATGTTCTCATTACATCATGGAATGAAAAAGTTAGAAAAAGGAATGTCTCTGTTCCCAGCTAACAATGCACACAAGTCAAGAGCTCTCCTCCTTCTAGTATTTCCCGTAAGGATGTGTATCAGAGGTATCTTTTTGACAAGCAAATGGCAGAGGGAATCTGTGAAAACAATATTGTGTCTTTGGAGAGTCCAGTAGTACACATACTGTGGATAATCCCATTTTAGAGCTTCTCCATTTCCAAAAACCTCAGACAACCCTTAATTTTAGTGGGATTTCCATTTTTTGCCTCTGTGCCATGGATGAACAGCTCCAGAGACTATGCTACAATTTTCCTAGTAAAACGCAGGGGTCCAACTGCAAAGGAGGACTTAGGGCTGTGCAAATAACTAGCTTTTCAGTTCAGCTGCCAAGCCAAACAGTTGAAAAAGAATGTTGTTTCAAACTGAACCGAATTCACAATTTTTCCAGGTTTCCACACCAAAACCATTACCATCTCCACCCAGCCCACTGTACTTCATTTAACATTAAATGTTCCATATGTCTCAAGAGGAAATATTTTTGGAAAAGGCAAACATTTGGTAAATGCAAACATAAAAGGCAAGGAAATGCAAGACAAGATTTTAAAAATTGTTGCAAAAGGACTGTTCTCTCTTTTTATATACCCTCCTTTGCTATACCAAGGAAGTTTCTTTCCCACTGGGTTGACTATAACAGAGTTTGCCTCAGCTTCCACATTGAGTACCATTAATATCAAGTTGCAGAGTCATTCTTACTCTCAACTATTGACTCTCAACTATTATTGAAGTAGTTTATATTTATTGGCTTACTGGAGTTGTTCCATTCTGGAATGATCCAAAGAGTAATTTCTAGGATACTCATATGAGGAGTTGGGACCCAAATTCAAACTTCCTTCTTGATCAGGCAGAGCACATTTCTAAAGTCTGATCTGACC
>JAVSBS010014653.1:46570-101676 GCA_033124195.1 Coracias cyanogaster | reverse complement strand
ATCATTGTCCCCTCTCCAGGAGCTCAGATTCACTCAGCCTCTGGCTCACAGGCTGTTGACACAGCTGTCCGTACAAGTATCTTTCCTTCAGATGGATAAAAACTGATCAAGATTTGGCCCTTGGTGAATTTTTGTAAGGCATGTGGCCTATTTTTCATTATGGCAAGTGTGTTTATTCTGCTCCTTCTGGGTACAACAGGAGCTGGCTTACTTGGATGCACAGCACTGCGTAGTATGAGGGTGTCCCTGTTCATTTTGGCCTTGCTGTCTGTATCCAGCCCTTCTTTGCAACAGGCAGAAAAGGAAGGGTAAACACCTAGCCTGGAGCGTGAGCTGTTAGTTCAATATCAAGAGATTTAGGTAGGAGCAATGGGAGAAGGAAACAGGCTGAATATCAGGAAAAGCTCCTGCCAGTGAGACGTGTTTGGCTGTGAAATCTTCTCCCAGGGGAAAGAGGTCAAAGCCTCATTGTTTGGAAGCAGAGCTGGTCAAAACTGTTTTTGGAGCAGCAGCAGCAGCGGGAGTGGTGGAGGTGGGGAGAAGAGCAGCAGCTGTGCATGGCGGAGCCGCAGATATATGAGGGGAAGTGGCTGGATGCACAGTGAGAAGAAACAGGAGGTGCAGGGGAGGCTGAAGGAGGAGCGGTGAGGAGCACCAGGGTGAGGGACACAACAAAAGGAGTAACAGAGGCGCAGTGGGGAGCAGCAGACAAAAGCAGGAGAGAAAGCAGGGAGAGCAGAGGGGGAAAGAGGCAGAGGCAGGACAGGAGAGAACGGTGGGAAATGCTGAGAAGGACTGCAAGGAGCAAGCGTGTGGGCATGAATGACAATAGCAAGGTCTCGTTTTTGTTTGGTGAACTCAGTGGTCTTGGCTAAGCAAAGCTAGAAGATATTAAAGGGCAGGGACAAAGACACTGGATTTGTTGATTACATTATTTGAACAAATGTCTTATCCTAGGACAGTATGCAGCTTTCTCATTCTGCTTCAGGATGAAATCAAGGTGTTTCAATGCATTCCTTGACAAAGCCAGGGACAGGCAGACTTGAGAAGCCACCAGCCCAGTGTTTCAGGGCAGTACCTTAGAACGTGAAGGATAGGTACAGGCAACACCCTGACGTTTCCTGTCTCCTTTGTGATATTTGCTTGATGTTTTGAGCTGAAGGAGACTGCCAGTGTTAATAGTGCGCCACAGTTCATTGGCTACTGTTTTCTGTTCTGAAATTCCACATGTTCAGTGACATTTCATTCCTGTTGCTGCAGTGAGCTCCCCACCAAGCAAATCCTATTATGATATAAATTAGTTGAGGTTCTTCAGTGGTCTCTACCACATACTTTATTAAAACTCACCATTAGTTACATGGTGAAGCTTTTCACTACTGCGAAGAAGGAAATTCCCAGCTCAGTTTCTTTCACTGTAATATTATTAATGTTTCCTTCACTCTAAACCAGGCTACTCATTTAATTTTGTGGAGTTCTGCTATGTAGTTTCTACACAGATCTGTAAAGCAGAAAGCAATGCATACGGTCCAGTTTTGTCTGGCCTGCCAAAAACTTAATGTACTTAACTTTTCCCTGAGAGATGAGGAGAATAGTGAAAAAATACAGCATCTCCCCAGGACCAAGTGACATATTTCATGTCTAGAGTTGCAGTGGAATCCTGGTGGAATTTACCCAAGGTCCCAATCCAGACCATATTTCTGTTTCCCTGCTCTAAAAACTCATTTTTAATTCTTGCAAATCTTTTCAAATGCCAATCCACAATGAATATTGCACACTGAATACAAGACTTGCCAACTTAATTTGAAGAAATTGCTGATAATGACAACATCAATTGCCTTCTCATTCTGTTCTTTGTCTTCATTGTTAATCCTTTCTCAGAAACGAAACCCTACTTGGATTACTAATGACAGACTCTTTGTTCTCCTTATTTTTTTGTTTCTCTTAATTGCCTTCGAAGGGCTATTTTAAAAGAATATTCATGGCAGAAGCACAAGCTGGCAGAAATGCCGTTAAAAGGAAAAGCCTTCTGTAATCTTATCTCTGGTGCAGGGACCAGGACCTTCACAGTAATGTAAGGAAGGTGCCAGTTCCAAAGCTAAAACAGTTTTGAGGTAGTTCAGCACAAATGGAACCAATCTCATACAAATCTGTTGAAGCTACTGGTGTTTTTTCACTTCAGATTCACAGCAGCTGAGATCAGGATCTGATGCCTTCGGTTGTCTGCAGCATTCATGGAAGGAATTTGAAGTGAAACAGATAAATCAGTTTTGTTAAATTTGAAGTTTGGGCTCTCTTTGAGAAATGAATGAATCAGCGTTTGGAAATGAGTTGCTGCTTATTGCCTCTTCCTTAATTCAGATTTGCTGAATCACACTGAGGAGTCACTGTCTCAGTGCAAATTGACTCGATCCCTCCTAGTTCCCAGTGGATAAATCTCCAAGGCTATTTCACAGCTGGTAGTAAGAAGTAATCAACAAGAATCCCAAGTACTAGGCAACAGGGTCACTTTTTCCTCTCTAATTCTGAAATAGTACTGCATGTCAGGGTAGGACAATCTTGATGGAGCTGGGCAGTTTGTTAGGTAGTGCCAGGGTTGGGTACAGAAATCCTCTGCCCACAAACCATTATTTCCCAGGGCTGGTACTTTAACCAAAGGCAACAGTGCCCCTCGGTGATGTGATCATGGTGTAGCACAGGGCTGACTCCGTGCTTGGCTTCCCATATCTGGTATGCCACTGGTTTGGAGCAAGAACTCAAAATTAGTTAAGGAGGGCAGTGTTCCCTTGTGTCAGGAATGTGTTGTATACTTTATTTGTTGCAGAAGAACCCAAACAGACAGGATAGGCCAGAGATGTGAAGAAAGGCAGGAAGGAACTGCCCAGTGCAGCTTGAGGACTGCTTTGGAGAAATGGATTCCACTCCATCTGTTCAGCATCACACAGGGACAAACATTTTTGTTTATTCTGGCTCCCAAATCTGGGATACATGTTGCAAACATACTGAGCACTTACAGTAACCAAAGCCAGCTTGGGCTTTGAACACAAACTGCATTGCAAGATGATGAAGTGCTGGGGCCTGAGTTGTGGGCCCCAGGTGGGAGTTGACCTGTGGATGAGTCACAACCTAGCAGAATGTTGTTTTTCCTATTGGCTTCATGTTCCAGAGGCAGAACCTGGCCCACCTGTGGCTCTGCCCTCACCCAGGTCGTCATGGTTGGTGTGGTGGGTCAGGCCAGGGCTATTTTAACCAGGAGCCAATTAGTCAGATGAGCTGTCTGTTGGGTGTGGCTTCTGTTGGAGCCAGTTGCATCTTGCTGAGCTCTCTTGGTTGTGTCCTTCCCTGTGAAGGGCCACTGAGGAGCCATCTCTGTCTGTTGTGTCCAGCAGGCGATGCTGGCACCACAGTGGGCAGTGGAGGAGCTGGGCCCACAGGAGCCTATGGCAGGACTGTCTGAAAGAAAACTTCTGAGGGGATGTTGCCGAGTTCAGTGTTGGCCTGTGTGACCAGGCAACTGATGGCAGCATGAAATGATGACGGATGAACCAGCACAACAGTTAATGCAATTTAGTATAAGCAGCTGTGGGGGTGCAGACTTACCCCGTCCTTGGCCACATTGTGATGTCAGCACCGACTTGTTTAATTTGCATTCTTGTTTCTTTACAAAGTGCAGTGAGCTGGGACAACCTGGCACTTTCTGATCTTGCCCATGGAGGAAACAATTTTTTTCCTTCCTGTCCTGGGTACAAGTACGGTGAGTTGAGACAACATGGAGGCACTCCATAACTGCAATTTGAAACCAGTGTTGCCTGGGAAACATATCCAAAAATCCTTCTGCTTGGATCGTAGGCCTCCATGAAGCATGCCAAGATGGCCTGACAGGAATAGTGGCCACAATGAAAAAGTACTGACCAAAGTCAATCACCTCGCGACCCTATAAATACCCTTTGAGCTGTCTGGGCTTGCAGGGGGCTGTAACTCAGCATCTTCACCTGAGCTGGGAGCCTTTCAGGGCAGACTTTGATTGTCTGCTGATAGATACCAACAAAACAGAAAGAGTCCAAGACCGCCCGCTGGTAAAAGCCAATGAAGAGCAAGACCATCCGCCTGCAAAGGCTGACAAAGGGAAAAGTGAGTATTTCACTATAATTAGAGTCCGTAAAATCCTAAAGATCATTTGGTACCAGAAATTTTCTATAATCTGCAAAGAAGGAAACAGCTTAATCATCGGTTAACCTCTATATCTCTGTGTGTGTGTGCAATTTGATTAGAGAACTTTGCTGTATCCTTATCTAAATCACTGCATTGCTTATAACTGAGTATTATTGGCTGATTAATATTGCTAGAAAATCACACAAATCTTATGATTTACTGTAACAGTGTTAATGAATTTGAAATTGCTGCTACCTTAAACTTATATTCGACCCATAATGTCACATTAAATCAATACCACCAAAATTCCTGCGCTCAAATTCTCTTAGACATAAGCCATTGAGCAAGTCTGGGACTAGGACTGGATCGAGCCATAGCTAGACTCCTCTCTGAGAAGGAGTTTAGAGAGCACGGGGTGTCTGTTCTGAACCTCACAGTTCAATAGAAGGTCCTCCCTTTTCCATTCCCAATCTCTGTGTTAAATCATTCTAGCCCAACTCCAAGCCAATTTTCCTTTGTATAATTATCTCATGTAGTAAGTAATAGAGTGAACCTTGACTTCTTGCACTTTTACAGATTTTTATTAAACATCTCGTTTGTTAATATCTTTGGCAGTGATTCTTTATGTGGCATAAAACACTCCTCTGTGACAAATTGGTGTTGTCGGCAGGATGGCAACTAGTGTCACTGATTACTTACAAAAACATGGCATTAACCCAAACCCCAGTTTTACAGGAGAATGGATCTGTGATAATTGGTGTGATTGAAAAGCAGTAGAAAAGCAGCTGGATGCTGCAAGGGGCTTGACTAAGGATGAAAATAAAAAAGGTGTAATTTTCAAAATGCTAGGAACATGTTTAGAAGCAGGATACCAAGAAAAGAAAGAAACGAATGTAAAGGTGAACGATATGCGAGATGAAATAGAGGGGCGTAAAGCTACTGAAGTGTTGCTCCCTTTGAAAACAGAACAGCTGCAAAACCAGCTTAAGGAAGCTAATTTGAAAAATACAGAGGTTAGGAGAACGTGTTGAAATGATGTTAATGCACACCCCCAAACCCCTCAACTTGGTTCAAGCTAAAAAACGAACAGTGTCCCCTGAAGATTGGGATGGTAATATTTGGAATGATTCAGATCATATCAGCTCAGACAACCCCCCCTCCACCTCATCTGAGCCTCCTCAGTGCACCCTTAGACCAACAATTAAAACAGAAGAAACTACCAGGCCATGCGATGAAATGGGAGACAGCACTAGAAAAATGATATGTTCAATCCAATCAAAATGGCCAATTTGCAGGAGCATGACAGCCGTAAGCCTGGAGAAACTGAAATAGGTGCTTTAGGGAACCGGAGGAAATATGTATCTGGATTTTCTAGCTTTGCTCATCCACCGTATTCACTTTGATGAAAGGGAAAAGCATGGCAATGGAATCCAGAACATGAAGAAGCAGTGAAAATCTTAATTCAGGAATTAATATCAGTTACTGGGGCCGGTTCATCTCTTCCATCCTATTACAGCAGAATGGGTCTTCACAGAGCATGGTACTTTCTGTAACCTATTTCAAACTGGCCCTCGAAGATCAAGGAGACCTTTAGTACTCGGTTCAACTGCATTTCAAGAGACAGGGCAGAAATACACTGAATGGCAAAAAGGACTTTTAGCTTCAGTTGAAACAGCCAAACATGTTGAAAGAATACACCACGAACAACCTCTTCAGATTAGAAGGCCATTTAATTTGCTAGAAACCGTCCTAAAAGGAACTGCTTCCCCAGCAGAAATTGCACATAAGGCCACCATCAGAAAATGGATGGTCTTACCTGGTGGGAGTTGCAGATGAAATGCAATTGACTGAAGGACCTACAAAAGCTTCCAAATTACCAATGCCTATAAACACTGACCCACTAATGTGGGTCATTTAAACTTTCAGGAATTCTAGATGCACCCCCCTCACTAAAAAACACCAACTGAGGACGTTTGGTGTTTGGCCTCAGCAAAAAGAACAAATGGTATATGGCAATAAAAGGCTGTTGCATTAGAAATTAACGCTGGCAAACAAGTGACAGAAGAGGGTGAAGGTAGTGCACAAGTAAGAGAATTAAGGGAAGATGTTCTAGCAGCACAAAATGGAGCAAAAGCAATCTATGTCAACTCCTACCCAATGGCTTTGTCAATGGAACCCCAGTTTGGAGAACTGAAGATTGGCAATTATTGCTAAACATACCCAGCGAAATACCATTTAAGATGGGATGGGTGAAGGATCACGACAAAGACAATGAGCCAGGCAAAAACCGGAACCAACAAGTGGATGAGTTAAGCAAAATTAGGGAAATAAAATCAGAAGATACGTCAGATTCCGAATGGTACCGACTAGGGGAATGGCTACATCAAAAATTAGAACATACAGGCCGAGAAGCTCTTTACTTTGTAGCCCAAAACTGAGGTTGGCCTCTAAACAGGAAAATCTGTGAGACCACCATTACACAATGCTCACAATGTAAACTGAAATTGCAGATAGACCATTCTGCTAAAGCGCCACCTCTACACTTCCAGAAAGGAAAAACTTTATAGTTTACATGGCAAATTAAGTACATTGGGCCATTTAAACCCTCAGCAAGATATCCATATATCCTCACAGGATTAGAAGTAGTGTCTGGCTTGCTCATGGCAAACTAAGTGCTAGAAAGCACTATCATCTTGGTTCTCCAGTCTACCTACTCCTGATGTAATCCAAAGTGATAATGGCTCACACTTCTCATGTAAGGAGGTGCAAGAAGAAACAGGAAGAAATTCAATGGGTATTTCACACCCCCTATTATTCTCAGTCAAATGGGATGGTCGAAAGAGCTAATGGCCTATTGAAAAAGTGCCTTAAGCCACATGAGACTCAGTGGGACACTGGAGGTCCCAAAATACTTCACCAGTTGAATAATTAGTATGGGCCCACTGGAAACCCTATAAGATGAGCACTCTACAGAAATTGAGCTTAGGACTCCACCTTCTGGGAAAAGGGAACATCAGACATCACAGCCCGGACAACCTGTAGTAGTCAATCTACCATCCATTCGTGCTAATGACTAACCAAATTCCGTGGCACACATGTCTGGGACACTATTGATAGCAGTGGTGCAAAACGCAGAATTAGTGCACAATGGATTTTTCCTTCCTTCTATCGGGGTAACCTGTCTGGAAACCCCTACCGAGACCAGTCTACTTTACCTTTTGTCTTGCAGAACTTCCTCCAAGATGAGAAGAAAATATATCATCCTACTACTGTCAAAGATTCTGGTAACACTCGCTTCCCCATGTATGCCTGTCTCAGCTTAGCTATCAATCAAGGAAACAGCCATGATTGTATCAATACAGATAAGCCACCCATTTTGTCATTAACAGACAATTAGCATAATTGTGACTTGCAAAACACAACCACCGACTATTGATGGATGTGTATAGAGCATGATTACTTGCAATAGCTCTTAGACACCATACAGGAAATGCTGTATCACGAATTGCTGCTCAATACATGATGAAGGGACATTCTGTTATTAAAATAGCATGTATATGGAACGCTCTTGAGGGACATAACGTAATATTAGGAAGAATATATCTCAAAATCGCTAAACCCATCACAACCACACCTGTACCTGTTTTAAATACTCCCACAGTTTAATTAAGGAGCCTTACTGAAAAAAAAAACCAAGAGTGGCCATGGTCTCATGCTCTTGTTCAATACACTGGAAGTATCGGTGTGCACTCTGATAGGAAAAATTTAATCCTTTCCACTGTGGTCATGCTTGGAAATGAAGTATATCTACAAAATTAGTAGAGCTGGTACAAAGATAAAACTTACAGCAAACTCTGGGGAACAGAAGGGGAAGAAATTAAAATAGGATGCCAGATGATCAATGAGTCCACCCATGAAAAGGCACGAGAAATTTCCATATGCAATCTTACATCAAACCCAATAGCAAGGGATACAAAACTTGGTGTTAATGAGAGAAAACTGAGCTGTTGGCACAATTTTACCTTAGTACAACTGTTCTTCTAATTTGCATGTGGGCTCGTGGTAATGTGGGACTATCATTTAGATTTAAATAGACATTATCAAGCCTAGCACAACACCACCCACCACTCCTCACTCAACTTTAACAACATCTATGAAAGATAAGAAAACCCTAACCCCACAATTTTTTTAAATGGAACCATTTAAAATGGGACTTTAAATTGCTAAAGGATAGCCGTGAGAAGGTAGAAAGCTTATGGGTAAGAATTAGGGATCAAGACAACAAGGGCAGTCTTGTGGTTGGTGTCTACTACAGGCCGCCCGACCAAGGGGAGCCTATTGATGAAGCCTTCTTACTGCAGCTCCAGGAGACATCACGCTCGCAGGCTTTCATCCTACTGTTGGATTTCAACCACCCTGACAACTGTTGGAGAAGTAGCACGGTGAGCTGTAGGCAATCCAAGAGACTCCTAGAGTGCCTAGATGACAACTTCTTAAAGCAAGAAATAGACAGCCTTACCCAAGGGGATGCGATATTGGACCTGATGGTCACAAATGCAAGTGAACTCATCAGGGATATCAAGATTGGAGGCAGCCTGGGCTGCAGTGATCATGCACTAGTGCAGTTCACTGTCCTAAGGGGTAGGAGGCAGAGGAAAAGCAAAGTCAGGACACTACATTTTAGGAAAGCAAACCTCCAGCTCTTCAAGGAGTTAGTCAATAGGACCCCCTGGGAAACAGTCCCTGGGGACAAGGGAGCAGAGCAGAGCTGGCAGATCTTTCAGGAGGCTTTCCATAGAGCGCAAGAGCTCCCAACCCCCACGTGTAAGAAATCGGGCAAGGAAGGAGAGAGACCAGCATGGCTGAGTCAAGACATGCAGGTCAAACTAAAAGGCAAAATGGAAGTGCATAGACAGTGGAAGCAGGGACAGATATCTTGGCAAGAGTACAGGGACATTGCCAGGGGCAAGATCAGGAAGGCCAAGGTGCAGCTGGAGCTGAACTTGGCAAGGGATACAAAGAAAAACAAAAAGGGCTTCACAGGTACATCAACCAGAAAAGGAAGGTCAAAGAAAGCATCCCCCCTGTGCTGAGGAGCAATGCTGAGATAGTAACAACAGACAAAGAGAAGGCTGAGGTCCTCAACGACTTTTTTGCCTCAGTTTTTACTGGCAATCTCTCTCTGCACAGCTCTCAAGTTGATGGCCCACAAGACAGGGACCAGGGATACAAAGACCCTCCCACTGTAAATGAGGACAAGGTTCATGACTATCTGAGGTACCTTAACACACACAAGTCCATGGGACCTGATGAGATGTATCCCAGAGTCCTGAGGGAATTGGCTGATGCATTTGCCAAGCCACTCTCCATGATATTTGAGAAGTCCTGGCAGTCAGGTGAAGTCCCTGGTAATGGGAAAAAGGAAACATCACACTCATTTTTTAAAAGAGTGGAAAGGAAGACCCTGGGAATTACTGACCTGTCAGCCTCACTTCTATGCCTGGGAAGATCATGGAACAGATCCTCCTAGAAGATATGCTAAGGCACATGGAAGATAGGGAGGTGATCCAAGAGAGTCAACATGGATTTACTAGGGCAAAGTCCTGCCTGACCAACCTAGTGGCTTTCTACAATGTAGTGACTACATCAAGGGACAAGGGAAGAGCTCCTTCTCTTGAAGTTGGAGAAATATAGGTTCGATGGGTGGACTGTTCAGTGGATAAGAAATTGGCTGGATGTTCACATCCAGAGAGTAGTGGCCAAAGGCTCAATGTCCAGATGGAAAAAAGTGACAAGTGATGTCCCTCAGGGATCCATAGTGGGACCAGTGTTGTTTGATATCTTCATTACTGATATTGACAGTGGCACTGAGTGCACCCTCAGCAAGTCTGCTGATGACACTAAGCTGGGTGGTGCAGTTGAGATGCCAGAGGGATGGGATGCCATCCAGATGGACCTGGACAGACTGGAGAGGTGGGCCCAGGTGAAACTCATCAGGTTCAACAAGGCCAAGTGCAGGGTCCTGCACCTTGGCTGGGGCAACCAGCAGTATCAATATAGGCTGGGAGAGGACATGCTAGAGAGCAGCCCTGTGGAAAAAGACCTGGGGGTACTAGTAGATGAAAAGCTGGACATGAGCCACCAAAGCACAACGGCAGGCCAGAAGGCCAATCACACCCTGGGCTGCATCAAAAGAACTGTGGCCAGCAGATCAAGAGAGGTGATTCTGCCCCTCTACTCTGCCCCTAACACAAGAAGGATGTGAACCTGTTGGAGAGGGTCCAGATGAGAACCACGAAGATGATCAGAGGGCTGGAGCACCTCTCCTATGAAGACAGGCTGAGCGAGTTGGGGTTGTTCAGCCTGGAGAAGAGAAGGCTCCAGGGGGATCTTGTAGCAACCTTCCAATACCTGAAAAGGGCCTATAGGAAGGCAGAGGGAGGATCTGTTCACAAAGGTTTGTAGCACTAGGACAAGGGGTAATGGTTTTAAGCTAGAAAAGGCTAGATTTAGGTTAGACATTAGGAAAAAAGTTCTTTAACGTAAGGGTGGTTGATCACTGGAACAAGTTGCCCAGGGAGGTGGTAGAGGCCCCATCCCAGGAAACATTCGAGGTCAGGCTTGATGGGGCTCTGAGCAACCCCACCTAGTTAGAGATGTCCCTGCTTATTGTCGGGGGTTTGGACTAGATGACCTTCAGAGGTGCCTTCCAACCCAATACATTCTATGATTCTACAATCTATAAAGATGCCATAATAGTAGTGTGATTAGTAGGAAAATATATTGTAAACATATTTATCAGAAGCAATGATTACTAATATGACATAGCAACAATATTGAACATTTTCAGGTAATACTGGTCACTCACCCTTGCTGGATAACTGGATGAATCAAAGCACTCCTTGCCCCAAAAGACACAAATCCTAACTTAAAAAAATGATGTGCAATGTAGGTATATACCTGAGCTCCAAATATGCTTTATGTATTGTGAGTCCAGGAAGAGATAGAGTAAAACTGATCATCTGCAAAACACAGGAGTCTCTCTTTTCCTATCTTTCTTCTTCCTGATTGAGGAAAACAAAATTGAAAAAGATTTATTTGAGATCCCGGTCATTATTATAAAATACTTGAAAGTTTTTGCAAAAGAAAAACCAATTAAAATCCAATGTTAATAGCCATAAATTTTGGAAGTACTTTCTTTGAATGTAACAAATAACTAGTAGGTATCAGCCTACTTTCAGCATCACAGGTTGGAAGTACCACAGATAGGAATTTTATGAAGTAGGAAAGTTTTCTTCACAAAATACCTTTTAAAAAATTGGAAACTGGATTAAACGAAGAAATGACATCTTTACTCAAGTAGTGAAGATGAGAAAGAACAATATTTTTAAAAAAATAAATAAATAAATAATGAAAGTACCGTTATTTTTTGTTTGAAATTACTAATACATGGAAAAAATACTTTTCAAATTGCATGGAATTAAAATTATTTTTAAAATATTACTGAAGACACTTTTATTTCCTTTGTTATCTTTTTTGTGCAGGCTTAACTGATAATCTCTTGCAGTTATTATTATAGTTGAAGTCTGTATCTATTGCTCTGGGGCAAGTAGCTATTTGCAGAAGCCTATTAGGTTTATTATTAATAGTAATTAAATGTAAAAAAAAACCTATGTCTTTGAAAGAAGACCTGGCATGCAATAACATTTATGACTGAGTAAATTCCACTAATACTTCTCTAAGCAATTGTTGTTTTCTGCCATGTTTTTGTGACTTTTATTGTGCTTTTCATTTCATTTTAGGCATTCAAGGTTTACAGGTTAGCTTCTTGACTCAGGATTAATTTTAATTTCCAAATGTTGTACATTCAGCTGGTATTTTCACCACTGCTTTACCTACCACAGGAACCCAGCTATGGCTGAGGGCAAAGTTTACAGCAGCCAGTACAAGAGTGCACAGAACTTCATCCATTGCCCAGGAGTCACAAACAGCTTCACTCACTGAGCTACATTTGGAATATAATGTATACAGACAGACAAGCTATTAGGGTAACCAGCAGCAGCAGTTATGCTAGTTACAATACCACACCAGCATAGCCGTAGTATTTCTTGTTCCATGCTACCTGGTTCAGCATCATCTAAAGACATTGCCTCTAATTGAACTGTGGCATACTGACCTCCCAAAACCCCAAACAGATCATGAAAATGCCTTAAAATACAGCTGGATCACTCACATGCAGAGTAATACATTTAGCAAGCATCGCAAGTTCTCTAGCTTGCACAGCATTACTGTGGGAGAGCTTTAGTTTGGGCTTTTAAATATTAGCTAAGGGAAAGGGCTGTTTATATAATTTCAGCACAACTCTTCATTAATTCCATTTGGATTTTTAACAGTTTCATTGCTCTTGTTCAACTACAGGATCATCAGAAATTTGCAATATTCTGGACATTTTCAAGCATTTCACATATTTCGATGTGGTGGGTCACATGACATGCAGCTGTGTTAACATATTTAGGGTTTGGATACTTATAAGCTCTTGCACTCTGGAGTATTATTTTTCTACTTGTTTACATTTGAGAATTACTGGATTTTATTTTTTTTAACCACAAGGCTAGAATTTATGGGAAAAAACAGAGCAATAAATAGGTACAGTGTCTTACCTTCATTTTTCATGTCCACCCTGCCAGCTGAAGGATTAGAGAGATAAAGCTGTTTTTCTTCTGCGAAACTGCAACTGGTCCAGTCACAGGCTCACAAACACTCCTTTCCATGTTAGCTATACTTTGACCACACAAGTGTGGCTTACAGATTACGGGAGCTACAAAAACATATGGCAAAGAGCTCTCAGCAGCCTCACTTATGTATCAGCAGGAAGAGCTTCCAAAGGACCTCTCCATCCCTGCGGTGCTGAAAAACTTCCAGGGAAAATCTTCCTGGATACCAATGATCTAGTTTAACTCGGAAAACAGTACTCTCAGCCAGCTGTTTCATTATGGGAAAGTAACAGTTCACAGAAAAAATACTTATAAACACAAAGCCTTAACTTTGAAGCACAGAGCTTTACCTGCATAGACTCTGATAACAGAAACAAGTCTGTACCAGCAGGTCACAGACATGCTTCATCACTTAATCACATAGATCAGTAGATCCCACAATTCTCTCTCAAGGTGCACGACAGTAACCATAAACAAACTAAATGTGCAGTATCTTATTTGAGACTATTTTGTTCTTTCTTAACTCTGCAGCTTTTTAAAAATGCCAACAGCCTCAATGCCGGAATCTGAGGCATGCCTGATACTGATACTGGATGCTGGTAACATTAATTTTTTACAGATAAATTTGCAATTAGCCATATAAAGAAGAAAGTGATTGCACTATCTTCAAGGGAAATATTTGAAATTATATACAACAACACTTCATAAATGGAACATTTACAATGGAATTTGTTCATAGGATCGTTGAAAGTGACCTGATGAAAACAAGATGAGTCAGTCAGTTGGCTGCAGATGGTTTAATGGACAATTCTCCAGAATCAGTGCTGTGAAGTTTTGAGAAATAATAGCAAATTCTATGGTTGGAGAACTAGGAAGAGTGAGCATGTCACCTGCATTCTCACAGCACAAGCGCTTCAGCACAGACTCAGTAAAGGAATATATCCTACATGTCCTTTAGCTGCCGCTGCAGAAGTCTCATAGGTGTTAGCTTATACTTGCCAGTCCCAACCTCAGACACACTTCAGCATGCAAAAAATGGCATTCAAATGCCGTCCCCGATCCAATTTCAGAGAATAAAAATATAAGATTCTTGAATGCCGAAACCATTCAAATCACTACCTCAAGCCTTCTCTGAGCTTATACCAGTGATATAAGTCATTATTCTTAAGATTGTCCTGACAGTAAGAAGCACACATCTATTACAGAATAAATGACTTGCATTAGTTAATCTACTGGTGAACACTTAGAAGCAAACTTGAGGTGGTCAATACAATACTAGAGCATAATTCTGACTCACCTAACTACTTGCAGATATTTCACCTACCTTGTTTCCACTTGAGATACCATGACAAGATAATTATTGTATGCTCACTAACTTACCCTAAGAAAGGAAAAAAACCCCAGAATTTTAAAAATACAATAATTTGTCTAAGAAGAGCAAGTTTACAAAAGAAGCTGTGAGATGGTCTGCTTGAGTAACCTGACATCTTTCTCTTACCGACCTAGTAAAAAGTCTCCATTACCAGAGACAGCTCTGCAACAGCTGATAAAAACTAGGACATTCTGTTCTGTGGGGAGGAATTTCCCACATTTCCAAACAAGCCTTCATTCTAAACAGGAGCAAAAACATAGCAGCCCCAAGTATCCTGCAAAAAGGAAATTCCAACACATTCAGTTTTAGAAAAATAAGTTCATTTCAGTTGGCTGGTTTTTTTCCCAAATGAATTTGGACAATAAGTTGCTCCAGGGGAATCTTAAGATTGCCCCAAGACCTAAAAGTGCTTGAGGAGTATTCTTTGGTAGTAGGCTGTACCTAGTCAGGTCAGATGTTTGACCTCCTCAAAAGTAGAACTGTTTCTGCTACAAACCTATCTGCTTTCACATACAGCCACCTTTTATGCACTACAAATTCCTGGTACTGTTTGGGTTTTGCTCATATATATGAAATAGAATCTGCATTTGGACTCTATTTTTTCCCAATATACAGCCTTGCTTGCCATTTTGTTTCCCATCTCCTAGACAGCACTGTCTGCCTGCACAAAGAACTGGATGTTAAGCAGATATGATCAAAAGAAACGTTGGGTTTTTTCTGAGCCAATGCAGAGGTCAGTCTAGTCTTCCCATCAGCCTCAGTGATAACTAATGGCTTCATTGAAAAAAAAACGCAGCCCTGTACATTCACACGAACCTAGATCGAACTGGTTTCCTAACAAAGTCTCCATCAGGATCAAAGCTTTGCCATCATATGCTATCTTGGCACAGAAATGTGTTCATGAGCTCCTGTACTTTTTTCTGCCTAGTATGCCTCCTTCTACTCCTGGTCAAACCTCTATTTACATTAAAATGTTTGGTAGTGGGATTTTTGGGTTTTTTTCTTAAATAAGTGTATCTAGTCCTATCTATAATGCCTCAAGACTATTCAACAGCAATCTGTAGTGTCAAACACACTGCACTTCTCACTCCCATCCAAAAGGATGGCAAGCAATGCAAAAACAAGCTGAACCCCTTCAATGCATATTTTCTGATCCACTACTTAGTAGTATATGCTTATTACCATAACTACCACTCATCATAGATCAGGTTGTGATGGTCCTGTACTGACAGAATTCCCACCACACACTCAGCTATCCAGTTACATTGACTTTGCTTCTCCTTTGTGCTTCTGCTTCATTGCCTGGTAACAGTCTTCTAATTCTGGACAGATAAGAAAGCACTTTCCCATCATACCAGGACTTTAATTAACAACAGGAAAAGAGCCAGCAGCTTCCACAGGAACTGGAGTCATCAGCAGGAGCAAGGGACAAAGACATAAAGGAAGCAAAGGCCAGAGAAGTAAGAGCAGGAAGAGTATGATGAACATAGAAGAAGGCCAAATTAATTGTATCGTTATGCAGAATGGCTAGCTTCTGTTCAGAAAGAAGAAAACATATGTCACTGTAAGGCCTGATGGAAGAAATGTTAAATACTTGCTTCCCTAGTTGTCCTCCCCTGCATTCACCACTGAACAGGGACAGGGAGACAATGTGACTGCAAATGGACAACAGGACCACAGATGGGAAGCAATGATGGAAGAAGCTGTAAACAGAAGGAATGGGTCCAAAAAGAAGCTTTTATATTCAGAAATGGGTCATTTTCAGAAAGTATTTGAAACCCTTGCAGCACACTGAAATGGTTTAACCCATCTCAGGAATGACAAATGGTCTGTACAAAACAGTGGCCTTGCTTGAGCTATAGCTGGTCACATAATATTAGTCTCATCCACTTTGAATGAGGTAAGTTACAAAAAAAAAGTCAGGATGATGCAAATACCAGAAATGTACCCTCTGGATGCCAAGTGCCAAAACAAGTGAGAGATGAATGACCAAACTCATCCTTTTCTATCCTACATCAAATCCATATTCAACACTCTTTTCTATACCCACTAGCCAACTTGAAGTGAACTCAGTGTCAATATAAGAGAAGAGGTTTGGAACAACCATCTATCTAGAGATTGCAAGAATAGCGATGCCTTACATATGTCTTGCAATATGGCTTGCATAGTCAGTGTACAATTTGCTTTGCTTTCAGGAACACAGCCTACTGGAATCAGCCATCAGAAACAAATTAGTTTGGGTTTTGCCAGCAGTTATCTTGACTGAAGATTAAAAGTGTTTACAATGTAGTCAGGTCTGTCAATCAATATTCTCCTCTCTGATTCACCTTCGTAGAATTGCATAATTCCCACCTAGATTCACCACGTCCTGGAAAGCAAGGATTCCTTTATCACCTGGAAGGTGTAGCTATTAGAGTAGCATCCACAATGGGGGAATAAACGCAAGACAGAAACCATAACGCACTATGTCATATTAACAGTG
Organism: Coracias cyanogaster; assembly: GCA_033124195.1. Classification (NCBI taxonomy): domain Eukaryota; kingdom Metazoa; phylum Chordata; class Aves; order Coraciiformes; family Coraciidae; genus Coracias; species Coracias cyanogaster. The sequence continues at coordinate 84,959 of JAVSBS010014653.1, read as the reverse complement.
TACACTGGTTCAGAGGCCAAGTAATGAGCATTTCCATTGCATTAAATGAATTAAATATTCACAAGTCACAACAGCTGCAGAGGAAATCAGCCAACACTGGTAAGTATGCAATTGGCATTGCATACTGCCTCAATGTATCGGCTACACTGCGGCTCCCTGCCTTCGTACCTATAGGCTGTGCCTCTAGGAGGCACTATGGAACTACAGTCCAGGGCACCTCTAAGGCATGTAGAAAAGCAGCCACAGCCATAAATCCTCTTTTTCGCATGTTGTTGCTCATCTGCTCTCTATGAGGACATGATTTATTTCTGTGGTAGAGAGCTACTCAAAGGAAAGCCTCAAAATATTCTAACAAGGATAAGTGTGACATATGTGTTATGTCAGCCACTACCCATTAGAAGGCCTATTTCCTAGAACTGACATAGATGCAAGTATTTTCTGTAAAACAGTCAATGGGCTGACACCTTCTCTGATATTATGGAGGTCATTGTAAACTGGGAAATGCAGCTTCCACAGATCTTTTTGTTTAGTCTAATTTTTCAGAACATTCTTCATTAAGTATGTCACATCATGTCAGGACACATCATGTCATGTACACCATACACGTGTGATATACATCCTCCATCTCAGCACTCTGGGCCAAGCTTTTCTTCACAGTCTTGATACTTCATGACATCTAGCTAATAGAGCCATCGAAAGGATCCCCATGGACAGCAAGTGTCTCTCTACAGTGAATCAGCAGAGCACATTCTCTGCATGTCAGCGTGCTGGTGAGAGGCAGAATGAGACCTCTTCCCCTTAGATAGTATGGGTGGTAAAGCTCCATCTTTGTTAAGTTGAACCGATCTGGTGCAGAACTGGAGTAACACAGTGGTGAGTCAAGCTCACTATGCCTGCCCATGGAGTATTGCATTGTGTTCTTTTTGTTTGTGGTTCATGCACATAATCTAAAAGGTCATTCTACACTGAAAGCAGTTTTTTGCCTTTTCTAATGGAAAAACAATTCCCCATCTCACAATCCATAACAATAAAAATAAGAACAACAAAACCCCACCCACATTAAAGAACCAGCCTGCAAGAACATCCCATTGCACAACATCTCCCCATCTCATAGAGGCCAAACCTACCCAATTCTCCCTAGATATCTGTTCAAGAAGCTGGGCTATAAAGCATGCCCTGAAGGTGAACAGCCCCAAGAGTTCTTGGTCCTTTGATCGATCCAAGAAATTACTGTGACTCATTGCTGTATTTCATGAGTGACTTCAGTTTAAGGTCATTATGATAATGAGGTTGTCGTGTTTGAGCAGTAAATGATACATAGAAAACAGATGTTAACAGGTGTCCACATACTACTTTCAGGTGCCACTGGATTTACACATTTACTGCATGTTGTGGTGCAGACAAAATTTTACTCTGCGCTAATAATTTGTATTTAACAGGTCCTGTTCAGAACTGTTCCATTGGAACTCTACTTTTATTGCAATTTGTGGCAGTCAATAAAACTTCAGAGTTTTTTTTTTTGTAAACAGGTCAAATATGCATAAAACATACAATTTAACTTAAAAATAAGAAACTTTCAACTGAAAAAAACCCCAACGTTTCTCAGTAGCTTTTTACAGACATTTGGTTTCAACAGTTCCCTTGTGCTTTTTATTCTGTCTTGCTTTGGTTTTTAATCAAAAGTTAGTCCCTAATCTTTCAAAAGGGAAAAGACACTATCTGTCGATGAGATGGGAAGTAAAATAAAATCCAATTTTTTATCATCCAGGGAGCAAAATTTCAATATGTTTTCACTTCTTCCCCTCAGACCTTCCATTTATGACACTAACAGCTGACATAGAGCACTAGCAGCAGAGCTTACATCTCTTTGGTGAAACACGTTGGGTCTTTATCAAAAAACTGTCATCAGCACTACCTCCCTTAAGGGAGCTCACAGGAGAGGGAGTCCAGGGTGAAGTCCAAACACAGCATGGACATTATACCAGAGTTCTGAATTACTGTGTGTTCACATAGAACTCTGCAGCCCCTTCATGGCATGTCTCCCTTCCTTTCCTCCATTGGGGAATGCTTTGCCATAACACAAATCAAGGTCCTGAACTCTTCATTGCAAATCAAAAATTAAGACATCTTAAGCCATATAATTTGGGTTATGATTTGTAATATTCATTAAGAGAACAGCCAATTCTGGCAAAGAAAAAAAAATGCCCTCAGCTACAATAATGAATACAGGGTTTGTTACAGCAACAAGACTGATGGTCTCATCCATAATGATCTAACAGTGGCTGCCTTTACAGGGTACCTTGTTTTGAGTTTCATATCAATAATTATATTATGTGTCTCAAAACATCTGGCTGGCTGACTTGACACGTTAAAACTATCCTGTCTGTGGATACGCATTAAAATAAGACCTATTACAGGATCACATGACAGGTATCATGAACAGTAATGAGTCTTTAAAATCTTGTGCTACACCACGGGCAGAGAGCACTCACTGTGATCCCTTCTGCCCTTAGAAGTTGTGACCTGAATACATGAACTGAATCTCGCAATGTCAAACGAATGCACTAGTGCAAAAACGCCTCTTCATGCTTTTCTCCAGTGGCTTCCCCAAGTCACAGAGTCAACACCTGAGTCACTGCATAGTGTCACCTGCTATGAAGTAGAGAAAGAATTTCTGCTTCACATTATCCTGGCAATTCTTGGCGAGTAGAGCCATGCTGGGTTTTAACTTTCAAGTAAATTGCACTTGTCTTTTGACTGTAAGGATGGGCATGGCTGCCCGTTCACAGGAATGTTGCATTTACTACTTTGTGTGGGGCCTCAAGCACATATCAGCCAGCCTTTAACTAAGTCAGCCAGTCTAAAACACTATGATGGATTGGGGTGGCTTTTTCACCTCTTGGCATTAAATGAATTCAAACAGCTTGTGGGACTAATGGATATTTCTCTAATTTGAAATTATAAAAAGCTGTTTCTTTATGTGCAGATCCACAGAACCTCACTATGAGTTAATGTGCAAGATAACTTTAAAGCAAACATTATGAAGGAAGTCTTCTCCTGCTTCTCCCCTTTCCTTACTTTCTAGACATCAACCTATACTTTCAGAATAGCTTCTTTTGTTTGTTTTTTCAGTATTTCCCATGTCTTCTCTTTGCTAGTTCTAGGACCAAAGCACCTGTTTGTGTAGCAGCAGCTTTTAAGTATTTCATGACCTAAGGATAAAACATAAATTTGTAAAACAGGGTTCACAAGTAAATCATTATATTATTTGCTTTTCTCTGGCAAGAACTGTTTCTTCTTAAAATTTTCGAATTTGCAGGATCAATAATTGTTAACTCTCTTCACATTTCATAGGGAAGCTATAAAGTGAATAGTTGCCATAGGTTAACCTCAGCTGCCAACTAAACACCGTACAGCCGTTTGCCCGCTGCTCACCACCCCCATCCTTCCCTCCCCAGCGTTGTGGGAGGAGAATTGGGAGGAAAAAAAGGTGAAAACCCCATGGGTTCAGATAAGGACAGTTTAATAGAACAACTCAAAGAGAAGACACAACAGTAGTAACAATACTACTAATGAAATGATAAATAAAACAAGTGATGTAAACCATGAGGCTCTACCCAGTACCCATACAAGCTCTCCCCACTCTGGCCACACACTATGGAAGGGCCAGCCCTCCCCTTATATACGGGGTATGATGTCAGTGTGGGATCAAATATCCCATTGGCTGGTTCAGTTATTTATCCTGACTGTGGCCTCTCCCAGCTGACTGTGAACATTAACCCTATCCTAGCCCAACCCAGGACAATGGGGAAGAAGGAAAATGATCGCTACCTGCTTTATAAGATGCCTTTTAACATTTTCAACAGAAGTACTCTAAATATGCAGCCACATGCTGCATGTTCTGGCATGTCCATTAAAAGAATTACAAGAAATTACACAGCTCAGCATGGCATATATGGTCATTCTTGTTTGCCCAAGATTGTTACCAGGAAGACTTGTGACTGTTTGGCATTCTTCAACATCTGAGTTACCTTGTGCAAGTCACTACCTCAGAGCAGGTAATGGCTGACATGCTTCCAATAGCCACTCTGTATGCATGGGCTACTGTGCAGGACAAGGGCTTGGGGAGAATATTTTAGGCTCACAGAAGCAGCTTAGAGTGGGTTGAGCAAAGGTTGCGTTTACACTGGAACCATGAAGACCTGCAGCACTGAGCTGATACACTGGGAGAAGTGATCATTTGACTGGAATTTACCTCATTCTACAGGAGGAGCAGAAGACAAGGGGGAAAGTACAACTTTCAGGATCACCACTAGATCCCTATTCTGGCACCAATGGCATCAAGTACTTGGGGCATAATGCAAGGACACATGTTAGCTCTAAAGTGAAGCATTTTATTTTTTGCAGGACTTCTCCAGATACATCATTCAGATGGTGGACCAACAATCAGGTATCTTTTAATATACTCATTGCTAAGTTCCAAAATTAACTCTTTGCCTGACTTCTGATTTGCTGAGTAATTTTACAAAATAAGACTTGAAGAGCTGGTATTATCTTAAAGGACAGTTTGTAGGTCACAGATTAAGAAATGGTTTCTAGCCATCTGAGTCAAGATTCTTTCAGCTTCTTTTTTTTTTTTTTTTGGAAAAAAGACACACGGCTTTTTGCAAATTCACAAGCTTCTGCCATAGTCTCTCTGATCCAAATCTCTACTACTCCTCCAGTATATTTTCCACTGCCTATCCCCTAGTTCTCCCTGTACCCTAAGGCCAAATTATACAAATGAATGTCTTGGGTTTTATGACATGGACACTGTTGAGAAATGTTAACCCAAAGTCACATTAAATTTTTCTCGCTTCAAGTTCCCTTACAAACTTGAGACATGGACTGTTTTTCAAAAGCTTCACTAAGATACAAGGATCTTCCAAATAAATTCTAATGCCTAATAAAGCAAAGCCTTATTTTTCATTATTTTGAATGAAGTGTCTCGTTGAGCACGTAGAGGCAATAAAAATTTTCATTTAAACTCCTTAACATATAAAAATTGTCACTTGTAGATGAAGTCTTGGGAGTCTGATTCACTAGACCTTAATGTTCAAAGAAAGGAAGTTCCTGAGTGCAGAAAGATTAAAAGCAAAGAAAATCCTAACCCAGCACCCTCCTGTGAAACTACAGAAGACTAAATGACATATCACCTTGTCAATATTTGCAGGGCTATGTGTATCCATGTGACTTTGTTGTGCAAATCACTGATATAAATTCACAACCCCTAGCAAACACATGCATGAAAATAAGTGTTTACACACATACCTATATATACATCTGCTTGAAAGGAAAAAAAAAAAAAAAAAAAATCAGGCTAGCAGAGCTATCAGGGACTTGGGTATGCAGTTAGAAACTAAATGTCATACACAAGCTATAGCCGAACCTTGGCTTGTTCAGAGGCACAATGCTGTTGAATCAAGCACATGTACTGCCTACTGTAGCCCTCTTATTACCATGTTTTTAAATGTCATTTTCTTTAACAGGTAGTTTAACTTTCTGGAAGGACTTCCATTACAGCCCTTATTCAGCACATAGCCCCACTGAAATCAGCTTGATCTCTATTTGCAAAATTTAGAGCAAGACCATGTTTCAGTATTGAAATTAAGAAATACCTGCACAGATAACCTGATCCTGCTTGCCTCCTGCAAACAGCTTAGTTAGGAACAATGAAACCACTAATACAGCAGAGGCAAGAAGTTTTCACCTGAGAAGGATTAGTAGGAAACCACTGAAAAAACAGTTTAAAAAATCCATTCCTAATGCTCAAGGTATGAGGCTATTGTATAACGTCGTCAAGACCATTCAGCTGTAGAATCCTGGTTGCGATTGGCAGTCTGTTATAGAAGTCCAGAAAGAAGGCCGTAAAATTTATCTCTGATCTTAAATACAGCTGAACTCTATTGAAGTATTATGGGCAGTTGTTTTTCCCACAATCTCTACTAGCAATAGGAAATACATTTCAGGTTACCTCTATTTCTTTTGAGCAATTTGTGTCAATTCCTACCTGCCTACCTCATCGAAACTGTCTGCTCCTTCCACTCTTCAGACTACACAAATAAATAGCATAAGTAGTAGCTGGCTACAGGCAAGATACTTTCCAGGATGCAGAAAGACTGCCACAGGACTGCAGTGGCAGACAATATTGAGGCAAATTTTAACAGTTAAGTTGCATGTATCATTCTTGATGGATCATTACTTTAACATTGCATTCAGTTAACATGCTGTCTGGTCACTGTCAGCTAGGGATTTTTGATGAATAGCACTGCTGAGAAAAGACTTCTCATTCTTCCATAATGAAGGTCATGAGGTTTTGTGTTGGGGGATTTTGGTTTTTTTCTTCAATTTTGGGAGAAAAACAAATCTAGGAGGCAAACCCATCATATAAACACATTAAGTAAATAATAAGTAAAATAATTTTTTTCCTCATTAGTTCTTCACTGTGATGTTTTTCAGGATCCTCCACTGCATTAGGATAATTTTGTTGTTTCTCCAATTCCAAAACAGAACAATAATGACAGTAGCATCCAAAAAAGTTTCTTACAATTGCTTAAATTGTATAACACCTTACCAGGATATCAGGAAAACAGCCAAAGAATTTCACATTATAAAACTGGGCATATCATCTGATATAACAATTCCGAACACATTTTCAGACAAGCCAAAATTTACAAGCTTTCCCAACTCTAGTTTAGCCAAAAGTTTTTCATGGACCATCTGGTTCTAATGATACAAAACTAGAATATTTGGTGTCCTTTTCACTATGCTACATTAAATTAAAGCTTAAAACATCAGTAAGGAAAACCCATTCTTTTTATATTATGTTTTTTAAATTAAATGTTAAGTATTTTGGCTAAGGAAATGTGTTTATTTTTGTAAAACTGTACAGATTATACTATATGATACAGTCAGCAGAATCCTTAGTTCAGTTAGTCTTACATACTCCTGGTCCACAGCCCACTGAGGCAAAGGGAAGTGTTTCCATTGACATCAATGGGCTCTAAATGAGGCTCCTACTGTGAGTGACACCACATCCTTACTCATCCTAAAACATGTATGAGGTTTCAATACTTATCCCAAAATAAAAGGTTCAAATTATGCTTACAGTAGCTTTTCTTAAATTAAGTAATAAAAAGGCCAACTGGAATTCAGTGATATCGAAATACCAAGGATGCGATAAGAGGTCTTATAGTGTAAAGGCATTGTGAACAATACAGTCTTTGTATGCACTGTAGCTAGCTATGGATAGGCTCATTGGGTGCAACTTTCACAAGTGCCTGCAAGACTTGATCTTCCAGAAGTTGTTGAAAAGCAATGGAGTTTTGAAAATCCCACTGTAAACGTAGCTTATCACTTCTGCTCAGCCACAACTCCCTGCATTTCACCACCAATCTTGGAAGCTGGTTCTGCAGGTGAAAACACAGACCACAATTTCAGAAGATGTATAGGAGAAAAGTCCATTTTAAATAATAGAAGTGCCTAGCTTTTCTGTAGGTCCAAAGAGGTCAAACCCATCTGGAAGTCTGAGCAACCAAGAAGGTCAAACAGCCGCTCCCTCAAGAAGCTGACACCTTCCATGCATCAGCTAAGGTCAATTCACAGTGAATACAGCAAATATGACTTCTTACTTATGAGACCAGTTTATGTTTTACTGTAGCTAGTGGCCATCATATTTTTTCTCTATGTTTTGCTTTTCTTTGTAGCGCCTCGCACTATACAAACTCATTGTGAAGTTTCATCCATCTTTTTAGCAACCCAATAGCAAGTATCCCACCTACTTCACCAAGGTTAACCAAGATACACTTATTATCTGAAGGCGGCATCACAGCCTATTCTATTCTATACACTTCCCCAAATCTAAATATGCTATGAGGGTAGACTTTATTTTGTTTCTCCTTTCTTTCTGCTTTTTTCTTCTCTTTCCATGTTATTACTACAAAATAGTTAGAACATATAGCTTCAACACTGACTTCCTTACAAAGCCCCCTAAACAGAAGTTTTTCTGCAGTAAGAAAGGACTGAGAGAGGACTGCATGAATTGGCCCATATGGAGTTACATGCTAACTGTTGTTATTGTTCTCAGAGAGTGCATTTAAGGTTTTGGGAACAAACAATAAAATGAACAGCTGAACAATTTTAATCATGGCCCAGTTCCTAGTTACAATTATTTTTAAGCTGTCTCACCATTAGCTAGACTGATTCTTTTTTCCCCAATGAAAAAATATATTACGTAAAACTTAAAGAAACACTGTTTTTAAATGACAGTAAAAGTTAAAAAATATTCTCAAATGTAACATGCTATGATTTCTGCTTTTAGCCCAGCATTTGTGTATGAGTTACACAAAATTTTTAAAATGTTCCATTCTCTATATACTTCATGTACAAGCCAGTTCTCTAGGAAAATATGCTTTATTAAATAATTTAAAAGAGTGGCCTCTGAACTCTATGACTAGACAGAGAATATCAGATTTTGACCACAGACATGTCTGAGCAAAACTAGAATGCAAGCTCATATTAAAGGCATATTTCATGCATGCTGTATTTTAAAACATTACAGCCGGGACACACCAAATCAGAGTAAGATGACAGCTCACACAAGCAAATGAGAGCAAGAGAATAAGATGGCACAAGGACATGAAGACATTCAGAGACTACTGTCCAAGAATACCCTTTTAAGATCCCTTCTTCATTCATTCAAGGCCTGATTCAATTACTTCCACTGGAGTCAACAGGAAGACTTGTGGTCTTCAGTATCTGTTATTGTGGCTCATTACTTGTGTTACAGTAGCACACTGAAGATTCAATTAAGCTCAAGCACTGTAATACCAGGTTCTATACAAACACCCACAGTGTCATAATCCCCTCTTACCAGAGCTTGCATCAAGCAAACCTTGAATCATGTAAGGCAAAAAAAAAATGGCAAACAAAACATGGGAAAGAATCCAAAGGGAGCCCAAGGGATTTAGGCTTACAAAAACAGCGAGGCAAAGAAAAGTTGCCTGACTGTACCAAGGGCCTATCTATTAAACCATTCTGCCTGCTCATGGACTATGGGTCAAACCTGCACTGCACAATATGAATGATAATTGGGTGAATGAAGTAAAAAACCTACCAGCTAAATACATGAACAGCTGTCACAATGGCTCTGCCTTGTGCAGATTGCATGCACTGCAGGAAAATTACTTTGTGTGCAGAAGACAGGAATCACTAGTGCTCCACTTGCAACTCTTGTTTTTAATAAGAGTTCTGCAGGAAAATGTCGTAAACAGAAACACAGAATTACTCCAGAGGTTACCCATTTCCTCTCCTCCCACACCACGGCAGGCTCTTTATAACCATGTCATTCCTAACAGATGTTTGTCTCATCTGTTGATGGATGCTCCAAGCTATCATTAGGCAATTTCTTCAGGCACTTCACCTCCCTTGCCATTAGAACTGTTTTCTTTACTTCTAATCAGAACCTTCCTTGCTTATTATATTAGTTCTCCTACCATGTCCTCTCTTCAGTCTTATCTTCTTTAGGCCACAAACACATTCAAATCTCTCCTTTTACATCTTGTTGATTAACATTCAGCTTGAGGTCCACTGTAACCTTAGTGCTTCTTCTGCTGTATTGTCACTTGGATTGTCCATCCTGCATTTACATGGTAGATTATTCCAATCCAAGTGCAATAACTTGCGCTTGTCTGTCAAACAGCACTTGAAATTATTTCTAAACATAATTTTGAATTCCTTAGTGTATATAGAGTTAGTGTCAATTGCAAATTTTATAAGCCTGCTCAATACCATCATGAAGGACACTACTGAACATCTTGAATCCTGGGAGGCCTCAACAGATACTCACTCAATGCATGAAAGAATTACTGAGAGTATTATTTATGTACAGTTAGTAAGCTCATTTTGCACCCACTATGGTATTGAGAATGTTTGCCTTGATTTCTTGTTAGAATGTCATATAAAGCAATATCAGAGATCTTATTAAAATCAGGATAGACTTTCTAATTCTTCCACATCCAGAGCCTGCTGCTCTGTTGTGTATTAGCTTGACATGGTTTGAAAAATAGCATAATTTGTTTCTGACTGTTATTCATATGTTGGGTTTTACTCAACTCTTTATCTTCTATGTGCGCAAAATTGGGTTGTTTGCCATTTGTTCCAGAATTTTGGGTGGAATTGTATTTATATTGGTCAGTCCCTTCTAACTCTTCTTATTCCTCTTCTCTAAAGATAGTCACTACCTTTCACCCTTTCCTCACCTATGCTCAATGAGTTATCAATTACTAATTAGTTTGAGACTGTTTTTTTTTTTAATATCTCTAAAGGTTGTATGTAAATTCCAGAAAATCTGAAAGAATTAACTTAAATACCATGCAGTTAAAATCTGTACCTTAATCAAAGTACACAGAGAAGTATGAAGACTCATTTTGCAATTTCCTGATTTCTTTCAGTGTTTTACTTTGCAGTGTTAATTGCCCCTTCAATCAAACCTTTTCCCCTTTTTTAAATAATTGGGGAAATGTAGTGTTTGTTTTTAGCAACATGTGTTATTGCCCAGGAACAAAGCTGGATCACTCAGATATAGATTTGGTCTTATGGCTACAAGGAATAAATGTCCTGTTTGGATTCTCTGATGGCTAAAAAGGGATGAGTTCACATCTTCACTTTCAAACAGTATAGCACTATGCAGTAATAGCTGCTGAATTCTGGAAGCATGGTAGATGCATCAGTGAAATGTTGCATCTAAACTAATGAAGCCTATTATTCTGCAGAGCTAGTTATCCTAGACACAAAACAATGTCATAAGCATCAATGCTTTCAGATGGGGAATAAAGTTCTTCAAATATAGTTCAGGTTTTTTTCTGCACAGTGCTGCATGATCAGTTTTAGCCAGAGCCAGAACAGATTCAAAACCAGCAATTCCTTCCATCTACTGCCTTTCCCCACAAAGATAAGAAAATGCAAAGCCAAGGTTCATCTAAGTATATTCTTGAAGATATTAAAATGTTGCTTAGACACTTGTATACAGCCTTGACACCAGATTAATACTAAATTCTGTAAGTGTGCAGTAGGAGTAAAAAAATTCCTAACCTGTTAATACCACCCATATATTGAAACTGGTAAAAGAATCAGTATGAATAGTGAGAACCATCCTGATCCTCATCTTGTACTCCTTTTTCACCCTGCATTCAGTGTAGAGTGAGTAATTTGACAGATCACTTCTTTCTTAGTGACTTTACATTTCCAAGAATTTTAAGAAACAAAACCAGTTTGTTGTGAAAACATAAACTGTTATACTGCATAGTAAGCATACTGAGTGGGAATATTTAGGTGGAATTGCTTCATTTGCTTTATCCTTTCTTAACTGTTGATAACCACACGTCTAATGATTCAAAGTTCTGTGAATCTTCTGCCCACTAACCACAACCTTTCAATGCAAGGCCCAAACTACTTAATAGCATCCTTGTAAGTACAGTTGTTTTAAAAATAAAAGATCATAGAATAAACTATGGGCAGAAGGACAAACCCATAAACAATTCAGACAGTTCTTTATACAAAGATTGGTTGGAATATCAGAGAAACTGCCAAAAGTTATGCAGCCAGCCGTTAAAGTGACTCGTGTACATTAATTCAAGAAAAAGTTGGATTATGCTTTGGAAAAGAAGGAAATACTACAGTGCAGCAGCCACTAACTTTTTTTTTTTTTCTCTCACTCTCTCCTTTCTTTTTGGGGATTATGGTTAAGCTGTTTCACACAGTTAATAAATATACTACAATCTGCAAACTTCCTTCTTTCATCTTCTGTAATCTACAAGAAAGTTCCCTGTTGTTATACAAGACTGACCACTGGGTTCCCTTTGCAAGATTACATTTTTTATCTTTAATTGCTGAAGTAAACATGTCTCTTTTTTTGGCTTAAGAATGCCTTGCAGCACTTTAAAAAGCAATTTAAGCCTGAAAAAACAGATGTGGAAGACAAGATAAAATAAGACATAATAACTCAATAATTGAATAGATACCTGGAGAACAGAAAAAATTGAAACTAAAAGCATCTTCATCTGTTACATGTTTCTGCCATGTCCAACCCTTTTGTGGTCATAAGGACTTATTAAACAGCAGGAAAAACAATCAGATACAGGATAAATAGTTCAGTGAAAAGGAAAACAGCGTGAAAAGTCAAATGCAAATTCATTTTTCACCAAACTTTTGTGTCATAATAAAACTAATTAAAAATTGTTTTTGTTGGAGAAAAACTGATTGCTGCAGTTTGCCAGAAAACTAAAGCACCAAAGATAATCACCACAAGTGAAAACAGGAAAGAAGCAAAAGAAAAAAAAAAAAAAAAAAGAGGTTTCATGAACCTCCAAACATTCCATTGGAAAACAAAAAAGTAAGGCGGCTCAAAGATTGATGGTATCAGTGAAGTCCTTTCATTCACCCCAGCTGTTATCCTGGTGCCTGATGCCACAGAGGTAGTATCAATGATGAAAGTTGCCATTGAAACAGGAAAAACAAAAAGAAAGTGGATGAAAAAAAAATATACCATCCAGTCCCTTTGTTTTCCAATGTACGCTTGTTTCCTGTGGCACATTGCCTTAGAGTTCAGTATATTTTTAAAGTTCTCAAAGGATCAAGTTTCTACTGTCTCCCTTCAATGATACTTTTGTAACTTAGGAACAACTAGAAATTATATAGCTATAACCTAATAGGTAAAGTAACAGGGCTGATCAAAATGGGCAACATCAGTAACTGCTACTGACCACCTGATCAGGAAGAAGTAGATGAGGCCTTCTTCAGCCAACTTAGCCTTGTCCTCACTGAGAACTTTAAGCACCCCAATATGTGCTGGAGAAAAAACACACTAGGGCACAAGCAATCTAGGGGGTTTCTGAAGTACATTGATGATAAATTCCTGACCTAGGTTTTTGAGGAGCCCATGAGGGTAGGTACACAGCTGGACCTCATATTTGCAAACAAAGAAGAACTAGTCAAAGACATGAAGGCTAGGGGAAGCCTTGATTGCAATGACCATGGGATGGAGTTCAGGATATTGAGTGGGGGGAATAAGGCAAAAAGCAGGATCACAACAGTAGACTTCAGGAGAGCAGACTTTGGCCTATTAAGGAATCTAGTTGGAAGATCCTATGGGATACAGTCATGGAGTGAAGATAGGTCTGGGACAGAGGGTTAATTTTCAAAGATCACCTCATCTATTCTCAAGAACTGTTTATCCCCATGTGAAGGTACTCAAACAAAGGTGGCAGGAGGCTTGAATGGATGAATAAGTCACTCCAGATATAATACAAAAATAAAGTATACAAGAGATGAAAGCAGGGATAGGTGGACCCAGGAAGAATACAGAAACACTGTTGCATGCAGAGATGAGGTTAGGAAAGCCAAAGCCCACAAGCAGTTGAATCTGGGAAAGGCAACAAGAACAACTTCTACAGACACATCAGCAGCAAAAGGAAGATTAAGGAAAATGGGGGCCAGCTGCTGAATGGGATAGGGTGCACGGAAAAGGCCAACATACTCATCCTGATATGAGAAAGAAATTTTTCACAGTGAGAACAATCAATCACTGGAACAACCTCCTAACAGATGTGGTGGAGTTCCCATCACTGGAGGTTTTCAAGACAGAACTAAACAAAGTCCTAGATATTCTCCTCTAGGCTCCCTTTTCCACAAAAGGCTGAACCATATGTTCCTTCAAGGTTCCTTCCAACTTGGACTGTTCTGTGATTTTAGGATTCTGTGATTCTATGATTTTATACTCAATGCCTTCTTTACCTCAGTCTTTACTAGAAAAGATATTTATCTTCAGTAATCCCGGGCCCCCGACACCAATGGGAAAGTCAGGATCAAAGAATAGTTACCCATGGTGGAGGAGAAATGTTAGGGAACATTCAAACAAACTTGACACTCATGAGTCCACTAGGCCATGAGGCCTAGTAAGACACAAATGTGTGCTAGCCAGTGTCATTGTGAGACTATTCTCAATTATCTCTGAAAGGTTTTAGTGGTCATGAGAGATTCTTGAGAGGTAAAAATTCCAACTCCTGTCTTCAAGAAGGGCAAGAATGAGGTTTTGGAGAACTATAGGCCGGTCAGTCTCACCTTGGTCCCTGGCAAAGTGATGAAGCAAATAATCCTGGAAGTCATTTCCAAACGTATTCAGCACAGAAAGTGCCAAGCAGTAGTCAGTACAGATTTAGGAAGAAGAAATCATGCCTGACCAACCTGATAGCCTTCTATAATAAGATTAGTCTGGTGGACAAGCAGTGAATATTATTTATCTTGACTTTAGAAGGGCTTTTGACACTGTCCCCTACAACGTTCTCCTAGAAAAACTGATTAAATACGAGCTAAACAAATGGACAGGGAGGTGGACTGACAACTGGTTGAATGGCTTAAAGAGTTGCAATCAGTGGTAGGAAGACCAGATGAAGGAGGCCAAACACCAGGAGTGTATGTACCCCAGGGTCCAATACCATTTAACATCTTCATTCTAACCTGAATGATAGGACAGAGAGCACCCTCAGCATACAGAACTGGGAGGAGCTAGTTGTGCTGTCTTTGAAGCAATCTCAACCACAAAAACAACTGCAATCACATGAAGATCAACAACAGGGAATGCAAAATCCTGCACCTGTGGAGGAATAAGCCCATGCATCAATACAAAAAAAGGAGTTTAACATGAGCCACCAATGTGCATTTGTGGCAAAAACCAATAGCCTGCTGGGCTACATTAGGAAGAGTGTTACCAGCAGATCAAGATGATACTCCCTCTCTGTTCTGCACTGGTGAGACACATTTGAAGTTCTGGGCTCCCCAGGACAAGAAGGACACAGACATTGGAGCAAGTCCAGCAAAGTGCCACAAAGATGATTAAGGGATGAGCTGGGACTGTTTAATCAGAAGCCTTGGAGAATCTTACCCATGTGTATTAATATCTGCTAGGAGGTTGTAAGGAAGAGCTAGACTCTTCTTTGTGCCCAGTGAATGTGCAAGTGGCAACAGGCACAAACTGAAATACGTGACAATCCATTTAAATATATTTTTTAAATCTGGCTCTGATAGGGGTAGACCACTGGAACAGGTTGCTTAGAGAGGACTAGAAGTCTCCACCTTTGCAGATATTCAAAACAAAACTGGACACTGTCCCAAACAACCTTCTGTACTTGACCCTGCTTTGACCAAGAAGCTTGGACTACATGATGTCCAGAGGTCCCTTTTAACCTCAACCATTCTGTGATTCTATGTTCCAGATAAAGGTCTTATGAAACTTAAAATATCTTACATCTTTCAAAAATGTTTTGCTTTCCTCAAAATCCAGTAAAAAGGTTGATGAAGACGAAGTAAGTAGAATCCTTGTTACTACACCCACACCAATTAGTAAATAACCCAGAACAGGACGAAGTCTGTCATGTAGATATAGTGCTGTACCATCAGATGATTTTTCACATGATAGAGGTAAAATCTATGAGGTTTAAATTAAGACACAGAGTAGATTTACTAGAAAGCTTTTTGTTTTCTTCATCCAAGCATTTATCATCATTTTAGACTAACAGCTGAAGTTCATCTTTTGTAATGATAAATTATGGCTGGATTAAACTTGTCTGGGCCTGCCTTTTATTTCATTCTTAGTTGTATTTCCTTAGCCTTTGAGGAACAAGTAGTCAAATTAGGAAGTCCTCTTACAAAATGGTTTGCAAGAAAGCAGGACTATTTCTATAAACAATGGGAAAGTCCAGTTGTTGAATATCTATTCATGAGAGGGGAAAAGCAAATGGGGCTATTAAACCAAAAAATATCCAAAATCATAGCAATGGGTCTTCACAGTGATGGAGATGCCGCAAATGACAATTGTGATCTACCCTGGAATGAAGTAAAAAAATTATACATTGAAGTTCTAAGGAGTAAAAGATTCACATTTACTCATTCAGGATGCTACCAGAAATAAAGTCTTGGAAGAAAGTAAAGATTAAATAGTAAACTGTGGACAAAGGTCACAGAAAAAGACAGCATTGCTAAAAGAGAAAGCCTGAGATAATATCTGTAAGTAGTGCTAGTGACAAAGGAGAAAAGGCTGAGAATTCTGCCTGTACATATTTATTATTGCCAAATAGCCTGAAAAAAACCCAACAACACTGCTATGGCATTCTCCACTAGATCTAAAGGACAGCAGCAGTGGAATCTGCTGTTTGTTTCAAAGTGTCAGGAGGGGAAAGAACAAAGACATGGAAACATCTGCTTTTAGAGTCACTTTAAAAATAATTATGCAATAGCCTGTGAAAAACATCTGTTTAAAATGCTGCTGTCCACCCATCACATAGAAAGAAGACACTTATGGAAAATATAAGCAAGACCAGGAGAAGATCACAGCTCATTTTTCTCTTGGAACACCCATTACCCCAAATCTAAACCGAAACCCAAGGGTAAATTTAGCAAGAGAAATACATGACAGAAGCAAGCAGGATGATATACTACTGCAGGACAGATGGTGCAACCTGCTGTTACATAATCAATACAAATTGAACCGGAAACCATGCTTAGCGTGTCTACTCTTTCTGAATACAAACAAATTTCTTCCTGAGAATTTTCAGCCCTCCCATTCACAGAATCAAGTGCCTTGCAATTAGTCATGGAGCGTTTTGGTCTATACCAGCAAGGCAATTCCAGCACAGAGCCTCCCTGCCCATCATGCAGAGAAACTCAAGTTTTCTATAAATCTCATCACACCTCATGTCATCTCGTTATACATGATTGGTTTAACTTCTGAACCTTTCAGGTGGACTAGTGAGCCCAATGCAGTGTTGTGTTGACGCAGCGCTACCTGAATCCTAAAGAATGCTCTCTCCTTATGCCTTTGATGTGCTGTACACACTTAATAGCTCATTCAGTACTGGTTTACATGTTCTCTTGTAGGTGATTTAATCTAAAACATTTTAACCAGCAATTGAGATAGATTGTGTGTATGTGCTGTTCCCATGGCCCTGCTTGTGAGCAGAAACTGGCTGAACTATGATATTTAACCCTGTTCTACCCTGTGCCCACATTTTTAGGCAAAGTAGAGGAAGCGTCCATATTTTACTTCTTAAGAAGGTTTACATGGGCAAAAATGCAACACCTGACACTTTCCAACTTCTTCACTGAATACTCAACATAGCTAACTTCATCTACAGATCAAATGGCATATTATTGATTAAATTCTACACTGCATGTGACAGGGTCTGGATATGACACCTTTGCCTCTCCTGTATCCTCAAATTCATTGTATTCTCCAAACAATGCCTTGTAAGAAGCATCATCACAATGTTTCCTCTGCTTATTTTTGTAAACAAATATTTTTTTGTGAAACAGTTTAGCCTCTGTTAGTCGCAGCTCTTTTCCGAACTATGAGCTATGATTAGTGCAGATGGTTTAGTGAATGTTTTCTTTTCTCTGTGTATTTTTTAAAAAGAAAATTAAATTAGCCCAAAAACTCAGCCCCAGTCTTCAGGGTTTGATAAAAGCCATCCATGTTTTGCTGCCTAAAAGCATTTTCAGATGAGCAGTAAAACTTACTATGACAGATTTAGGTATTTGTCAAGGAGTGGGAAGGCAGGTGGGAGAAATCTATGAGTATGTGCTGCTGTCCTCAAGTGTTTCCTTGATATCCACAGACTCCCAGTACTGTTTCAGAACAAGATCAATAAGCCAAATCTTAAACCTTCTCTTGTATATAGAGGGTCACTCATCTAATTCCCATGGAAGAATACACATTTTTCAGATCTGAAAAGGGAATTTGTGAAAATATAGCTACACAGCTAGAGCTTTGTTATATTCCCCAGTTTAAAAGAGCATAGAGGAAGAGCCCTGCTATCACTGCACTTCAAATTCACAGGCAGAGAGACGATATTGAACTATATTGCTCTCTGAATATTTTGCTCAATTAAAGACTGCAAAATTTGGCTCAAGTAAACCATCTTCAAATTCCTGTCTCCTGCAGCTGGAATGCAGTGAAGCCACCAGAATGAAGACCAAGCTAAATATTTTAACTGAGCAAGATATATTCTGGTTTTGTGCTCCAAACTACATGGAAGTCTATATTTTGAAATGGGATTATAGGATTAGAGCAGGTTTGCCTTTGGCATCTAAAAAGTGTGGCAATTGGCTGCAGTATAGAAATTCCCCAGCTAACATAGGTCACATGGGTCAGACCAATTTCCATGTCAGTGCAGGACCAGCATACACATGTAAATGCCATATGGTTGCTGCCTGGCTGTAACTGATCTAGTAATATTTCATTACAATGCTGCCACTAACTTCTAGTGCCAGTTAATTTAATATTCAGTGTAATTTAATCAAAAGCCGGGGTACCATGTAATCTGTATTAAAAACAGAAACTGCCCTCTCTAGTGACTATTTCCATTTGCCTTGAATGGAGGCAAGGGAATAACTGTGCTTACTAATGCCTTTTTTTTAAGGGGAAGACAAACTAGAAGAGGAATTTCAAGAGTCTTGAAAGAAATGAAGGCTCATCTATACAGACAAGATAATGTGGATTAACATAGAGTATGAATTTAAATATAAATCTTCCTAATCAATCCCTGAGGAGATAGCAACTTCTGATATTATTTGTCTTGCACAGTTTTATCTGACTATCTGTGCAGGAAATTAATTCAGGACAATCTCTCAGGAGGAGCCACTCTTGAATAATTTCCTATGAGAAAATCCCTTGGACTGATTGTTCAAATGCAGTTAGGCTGTACACTCAAGACCTCTTCTATACCTGACTGGGCTGTCACCTACATCAGTTGCTCAGTTCCACTGGACTTTGCTCCAAGGTCTACTAGTGAAGGAGCAATAGTGTGATGGATGTTACCCTGAGCAGGGAATAACACTAACATTTTCACCCAGAAGTGCTGTCTTTACAATTCATAGCTGAACTTCATGCACATAACAGGATTCCTAGAAGATACTTGAGTAAAAGAATTAACCACTTTCTCACATGTCAACAAGATGCAATCAATACATGAGTGAGAGAAATTGTGTAATAGCTAACATACTGAGCAGGGATTGCTCCTGTCCAGCAAATGAACTTTGGCCCATGTTATAAATCAGTGCAAGCAGTGAAAATCCTGTAAAATATTGGCCTCTCCGGAAGAAACAAATTTAATCTGGTCTTCAGACATTTGGGTGAAGAAAATATAATCCCTTGCTTTTCTGAAGTGTAGAAAGCTGTTCAGAGAAGGCAATAAACTACTTGTGTTATGTCAGTTACTGAAAGCAACACCTAATAGTCAGTTAAATGTACATAGAACAAACTAAATCAGACAGGTCTGTTTTCTGTCAGCTTCCTTATAAATCCCCTAGTCCTGCCACATTCCCATTTTATGGGTCTCAAAAATTATTTTAAATTAATCAGCCTTCAATTAATATTATGCCAATTTTCACTCAGAAATCTTGTAGGATTTTCCAGCTTGTTCAGGTATGCTCCAAACCCTTCACTTTATAGCAGAACAAAATAGCTTATCAGCTAAAGAACAATGACTTTGTCACCAAATTTTCTCATTACACTTCTGCTACTAGCCACCACAATATAGATTGATTTAGATATTTTTTTTTCACTACAGATCCAGCTACAACAAACATAAAAATGTAGTTCTTTGTTTGGGTCACTAAAGATGTGACTATAAATGTTCTGTAACACTTAGAATTTTGTGGAAACAGTTAACAGGGTAGAATAAAACTGTATGTATGAATGGAGCCTTGCCAAGGCACTTTTGTTCCCCAAGTGGACAGGTAAAATTTCACATAGCAGCATTCAGAATTCAAAGACAAAACTTAAATTGGAATGCTGTTTTTTGAACAATTTTGCTACTATTTCCTAGTTCCACGTACCATTTTTAATCATCTTCCACTGTTGGTGCATAAGAACAGCACTTCTCTGGACAGTGTAAGTAACCTGATTAGTGAATTTCAGTTTATTCATACATCATGAACTGAGTCTTGCCAATGGGAAGATAAAAACATTAAGAAACTACTCTTCTCTCAAAATTCTCCCTCTATCCCTTTTGCTTCTTCATTAAGGCTGAAATAGAGCTTGCAAAAAACAAAACCACAAGTCTCCACTATTTGAAATAAAGCAGTAACTGTATTCAGTCGTACCAGTAACAAATTATTGTCCTCTGTGTACCACACATGTCATCTAGCACAACAGGTCTGTAAGAGCAAAATTTTGATAAGCTAGTTGTTATCAAATCTTCTATGCTTTGTTAGCTATAGCAGTTCAGTTTGTTTTTACCACACCTGGACACTGCTATCATCCATGCCATAGATTTCTTTTAAGTAACCCACTCTTGATTTAAAGGTGGAAAAAGCACCACAAATCTAGGTAAATCGCTCCTTCAGTAGTAATTACCATTTACATTAGTACTCTAGGCTGTCTAGCAGACAGACAAAATAATACCTTTAATAAACACAGCTAAATTTACAAAGCTCATTTGTCAGAGACCTATGCTTTAGAAACTCTAAGATCTTTTTATGTATGTTAGTTCAACCTCTGCCAACTTCACTGTGAAAATAAACATTATAGGATTGGACACAGTATTTCATTGGTGGTCTCCCCAATGCCACATCCAAAAGTAATGTAATCTTATTGTATTTGATAAACTCCTTTGCATTTATCGAAGCATCATTTTTAACCCTTTCAGTAACACTACTACAGGGGATGCTTATATTCAATTAGTTATATACTTTTTATTCTGAATATTATTCAGGAATATTTAATACAGAGTTCTACCTTCTAAGCATAGCAACATTTGTATTTAGAGGTAAGACCCTTAGTTTACCTATATTGGTCTACACTGTTCAGTGGTGTATTTATCAAGCCTTAGGATTGCACATATAGGTAAACTATCTCCATTATCACCGCAGCTCCTCATATTAACGGCAGCACAATGTGCCCAGATCCACACTCCACAGACCTGCACAATGGTTCAGACAGTAATTTAAATACAGAACATGGAGAAAAATCTAAGACAACTGCAATTATAAATTATTATTCCTTCTCTACCCTCTTTTATTCCATTTCCAAATGCCAACAGCTGTAACATATTTTATTCCAAAGCCTTGATAAAGAAATTGAAAGCCATGCTGCGCTACAAATGTTCTCCTCAGGGAATTTCATAATTCCCTTTTATGAACCTATCAGCTAACCAGTTTCTTCATTCATACAATATACACTACACTGATTCTGCATAGTCCTGACTTTTTAAAATCACAATGCTGTATGGAACACAGTCATGCGCCTCACAGAGGCTGAAGTACATCGTGGCAACAATCAGTTAAATCTGTTACGTTATTCATTCACCTCATCAATGCAAAGCTGTTCCATGTTGCTGAATACTAAAGAAATTCAAGCTGTATTGCAACTTTCTCCTTCCAGCAAGCAGCAGCATACAGTGTGAAGATGAGAGGAGCTCTGGACATTCATTTCCACACCCTGCCTCGGTGAACAGCTACAATACCTTTATTTGCCATGTAGCAGCTCATCTCACTTCTTAATGGCTACAGATACTTGTAACCAATCTGATTATCAAGTATGCAGCCAGTCTGCAGCGGACTCTGTCAGGGTTGCAGTGGATTCAATTCATCCTGTTCGCTGCCATCACCATTGCAGTGCCCAGTGGACACTGTATACTAGGAGCAGCAGAAGCCGCCTGTCTGGTGATATTATACGTAGTATTATACTCTCAGAATATGTTGAAGAAAGGTTCCATTATTTTACTACATAAAAGCATTGTTGTTACCTTCCTAGTTGTCCTGATCTGAGCTAGAACAGAACTAAGTCTGTTCAGTGATTTTACTTTTCAGCTCAGTCTCTTCTCCATAACTGCACTTGCTGAAGTCAATGGTGCATTTTTACAGACAGTGTCTGTTTCTAGCAGTGATAACTCTTGATGTTTAGAGTTACTACAAAGGACTGTTATACAGAAAGGCTCTTGCTTATGCTTGCTGCTACAGAAACCAAGGTCACTGCTAAATCTTATGATCCATGTTGGGGGTGCAGTAATTAAGAGGCCGCACCTGTGGGAAGGAGTGGACAGGAGAGGTGACCCCAAACTGACCAACGAGGTATTCCATTCCATATATGTCAGATTCAATATAAAGCTGAGGGATCACAAGGGTCAAGATCTCTTCTTCAAAGGCCAGTGTCCTGGGAGGACTCTGCCATTCTGCCTTCAATTCTGACCCCTGCGTTCCTGAATCCAGTTCCCAAATCCAGCTCTTGAATCCAGTTCCCATCCACTGCTGAGTCCAGTCTGGAACTTCCCCAGTACCTGCTCCACAGCATCGGTGGTGACAGTGTTGTAATTGCCATTGTGGGGTTGGGTTTGATACTGTTTTTTCATATTTTGGTATATATTTCATCATTTTATTTTCATTAAAGCTGTTTTAATTTTCTTTTCCAATCGTAAGTTTCTCTCTTCCTTATTCCCTTTCCCTTCCCCTTTGGGAAGTAAGAGGATTTAACAGAGATCCTCTGTCATTTTCCTAGTGGCTGGCCTAGGCCTAACCCTAGACATCAGCTTGAAACTCCAAGGTGTTACCTTTTAAGCTTTGTGGTATCTGTCCACTTTCCTGTCTACTGTCTGTGAAAAGCAGGCACCAGAGTAGATATTTTAATGAAGGATTTGTTTCCCAGACATTCTTGTGCCAGCTTCTCTCCTAAACTGAAAATAGGCATTCACATGAGTGAAAATACAATAACAGGAGGCTACCCATAACACTGCAGAGTAGACTCAGCAGACACTTCATCAAATGAGATACATCAGTAAAGATCTGGTTCTACAATTTAGTTAAAGTCTGATGGCAATCTAGCAAGACCTGATATACTACAGAACTAACTGGCCCATCCCTGCAAAATTATACATGCTAAGCACTGCAGATTGCATTTAATCGCTCTTTTCATTCATATCATTTTTAAATGATCATTTTATTCCATTTTAAAAGACCAGAAGATGTGGCCAAGGGATTCGCTTCTTTTCGGGATTCTTTGAAAACCAGATGAATACTGCAAGGCAAATATGATCCGTAATGTAAGAGTATTGATAAGAGATCCCCAAGCCTTAATCAGGGAATTAATTTATTCCTTCGTCTGGCTTTGGAGCAAAATATTTAATCAAAACTACATTCTCTTCAACTATCTTATGTCTACAGCAGAAATAAGCCATAAAAACAAGAGTTGTCTTTGCAGACACCTGGCAGTTAAACCAGAATAACACAAGATGGAAATGGAAGTAAGAGGTAACGGATTTGTAAGTTTTTTGGCAATGTGAAAATCAGCAAATCTGGTGGGATGCTCAATTGAGATAGACCATTTGTAGTCTGGTATTACTTAAGTTAGCATTAATAAATAGTAATTCAATCACTTCCAATAAAAACACCTGAATATAATCAACAGGATCGAGCCAAATTCAGGGACAGGCATTATGCTAAAAAAAAATCTCTTACAACTGCTTTTAATTGGTTAAATTATTTAACTCTGGTATGGATAGACAATGTCATTGTTATTATTGTTACAAATATACAGTACATATCTCTAATCAATAAGAAATCAAGTCGGAAATCCTACTATATTTCAGTAACAAATGAGAGGCCTCCATTCTGAACGAAAATTGTGTTTTGTGGCTTCCATGCTACCAGTATGTAGGTGACAAGTTGATGTCTAGCATCTAGATCTGAAGTCCAAAAAGGGGTGTAGGTAGCAGAACAATTAGTGTATGACTACCACATTATCTTAGAAAGGGAAAAAATAGCTCAGTGTTCAGCTCCACAAAGACAACAGCACTGTGCAGCACGTGCATTCATAGAACGCTTGGTTCTCAGCAACCTAAGCAGCCTCAGCAGTGCAAGCCATAGGGCATTTGAATCACTCCCTCAGATTCAGGTATGTAGATTCTGCCTACGTTTTTCTTTAGGTATCTAAGTGCTTTTTTGGATCTCACTCTAAATTCTTACTTATCAAAGAACCTCTTCCAAAAACTCTATTAATTTCTCCAGCAGTTACTAGAAGACCATGAGATTATTTCACTAATCAACAAAATAAAGTATTAAATAGTTTTTCTAGTTTTAAGCAAACTATGAAAGAAAACACATCTGCAAAGTAAACCTAAAACTTTGAGTTTTGTGGCTGAACCACTCTATAATAAAATATACATGTAGTGACTTCTGAGACTTACTGCTGCAGATCACAAAATCTATTGCTTAATGGTTAGCCACAAACGTATAAATACACCTCATTAACCAGTTATTATGCACGCACCTCACTTGTCCACACTAGGAAACAGAAACTCTACACAAAACCCCAAATATTTGCAGTGTTCTCCACGCTACTGGGAGATTACTCAGTATCTGCATGAAAACACACTCCCTCTGCAAGAGAACACAGGATTCAATAAATACTGTATGATCTAGAAACAGCAGGACATCTAATCCAGGCAAGTATAATGACTTTGATGGTTTTTCTTGGGAAAGAAAAATACTCGTTCTTCCTTTCAGAACTCCAGAATGCAGACAACAAGTATCATTTCACAGAGATGGTGTAATAGTCATAAAATGAACTAAAAATAGAAAGAACTGCATGCTAATTTTAAATAAACCTGCATGTTGGAATGAGAAAGGATCCATACCCATATGGATTCAACAGGCCATTCTCCCCTTCTCTTAGCTATGTAAAATAAGACAACTCAAAAGGAAATTGCAACTCATCACCCTTACAGGAAGTATCTTTTATTCCTCCTGGCAGACTTTTAGTATTCAAGCTGAAAGATGTGGGTTCTACTTTCATCTTCTTTTGATTTACATAATGATCCTGTTTGTTTGTGTTGAGCCCAGATTCTTTATGAGCTCAGTATACTGTCAACAACAACAGGACTCTCAGTTGGGCTTTATGAATGCCGATGCTGAGTTGCAATTGAATTTATAAAGCTCTGAAGTTTGTCTGAACCACAACCTTCAGATCCACGACCAAACTTAGGATGGAATTAGATGGACCTGTGTTCTGTCCCAGAGCCATTCTTCTTTTACATGGTTGTTTAATTCACTTGAACCTCCAAGGATAATGTCCCACAGGAGGAACTTACTTTAACAGCAGAAAAAAAAGGTACTACTGGGAGAGACAAGTCCCTTGGAGTTAAAAAGGGATAGCTACATAGAATATATCAGCCCACGTTTCTGACTTTTTCAAGAAAACAACAGAGGTATCTCAGCATATCAAATCTTTAACCACAAAATTAAATTTCAGTGTTAGTATTTTGCATCATTATTCTAACTAAAAGCATGCATAAAAGGTAAACTTGGAACAGAAAAAATTAAGGTCACAAATAAGATCTGTTAAAAGTGTCCTTTTAGAGGAAAATATCCATTAACACTTAACCTGTCATGGCCCAGATTCACTTCTCAAACTGCAGAAAACATCTGAAAAAAATACCACAAATCAGGGAAGTGCATGAAGCAGCTCTTGAAAACATGCAATATTCAGGTACAGACCTCAGGAACTATGGCCATAACTACTGCTAAAATTTCTAAACTGTTGCTTGTACTAACTATTAACACAAGACTTTCAAAGACCCCTTTACTCTCAGAACACCTACAGTCCTATCAGGAGAGTCTACTTTAGGAGATTCTAAATAAAATTACCATTGTAATTTAACCTTGTGATAAAGTTATTACAAACTTCACTGTGATTATATTAATGGCTGTGGCTACATTTGTTAAAGGAGGAATCCAAAATACCTTTCAGGAGCAGGCGCAATATCAGCAAATGTAGTTCTGTGGTCTTCCAGATTATGACACAATCTGGAATTTTTTGAAAACAAAAACGCTCTTGATTTGCAATTTTGCTAAAGACCATTTCAAGCACAGGTTCAAACTATACATGTATTTCTCTCAGCTGGGGGCCACCTCCCACAGAATTGAATAGCACCAAGAGCTGGACCTTCAAAGTGAAAAGAAAGGTTTATTTCTTAAATTACAAAATGATTCAATTATCATAGGATGTTCATGCCCATGCAAAACCAAAGGTTTTATCTCTATTCCACATCCTGCTCTGGCATATCTCTAACATGCTGTGTTTACACTTACTTTTTAAGATGAGGGGTGTGGGAGAAGAAGATAAACAGGGCAGGGCAGGCTAAATTAAGATCACAAAAACATTTCACATTTTCAGCAACTAGCTGATCTCCCATGAAACAGGATTTCAATCTTTCTTTAGATTCCTTAATAAAAAAAAAAGATCCCAGGAGCTTTCTGTTACGATGATCACCAACTTTCCTATCTTTTTAAATGATTCTTCAGAAAGGGAACAAACTGATTCCTTGGAGAGATAGTGCTTTTTAATCTACAGGGACTTTGTAAACAAATTGATCCAGATGTTTTGCTTTAGAACTCTCCAGACGTAGTAAATTATTCTTTACTACATCAACACTTCATTTCCTCTATTTGCAACTCACATCTCAAAACAGACCACTTTTCAAAAGACAAATAATTGAAATGTTCTATTAGTACTAACGAGATCATTTGGACACTTTCTTAAATAAAATCTGTCTTCTATATCTGAATGTATTTGGTGCCATATAATAGTTTCCAGAAAGGATCAAGATCAAATATATTAAGAATGTATTTGCTTCCTTTTCCTAGCCATTGAGAATTTATCAAAGAAATCTTAATAATTTAATTTTTCTTTCCTCTGTTACATTATTTGCTGTACTTATCTTTAAAAAAACCCTAGATGTGGGATGATAATGGATTCCAAAGTCTGAGTTAAAAACTCAGACAACAACTAGCCTATCCCATTAGGACAAAACTAAAGTGGGAAAAAGTAAGAAAGAGACATCTATGGACTAGGTAAAAGGATATGTAACAATATTTTACAATCTAGGCACATATGCATTCAAAAATTAATGAAGAAGAAAGAAACTTGCTCCCTGTATTTCTTAGAGGCATGCCTAATAGGCTATTCTTCAGAAATGCATATATAGATCTTTTTTAATTTAAATTTTTTCCAACCAAGAGTTAAAAAAAAAAAAGTTACTGTAAAGATAGAAGAGACTTTTCAGAAATAAGAACAAGACAGATATCTGTAAAAATATCGTACTATCAAATGTATTCCAGCTGAATATACTGTATCAAAATACATTTTAGCTGATTTCCCTAACCTTTTTTAGATATTTCCCCCGCATTTTACAACAATGTAACCAGTTTCTCCATAGCATTGAAGAAATATTTCCTAATTACAGGCTTTCTGAAGGTCACATGCTAACAAATACAGCAACCAGCTTTCCATTCTCTGATTCCTGAATCAGAATATTTGCTTTAAAATGAAATCATTGGTAGCTTTTCAGTTACTACAAGGATGATGGGATCAGCTGAGTGCACAGCAACAGATTACGAAGCAGGTGGCTTGAGGCTAAATCTAAACAGTTTCCTCACATAGCTTTGTAAAGTGGGGTGCAGATAACTCTTAATGAGTGTTAAGGGCTGTCTAGTCACTTAGTTGTATACAAGGTCTAGACAGGTCAAGGTCTAAGGATCAGAGCTTCTAATTACATTCTATTAAATACTCATTAGTTGTAAAAGATGTCATCAGAAGACCCATCAGAGGTATAGTGTCTAATTATTAAACAATAGTGCCCTTATAAGACCCTCAGGACTTGAAAAATTATGATAAGATACTGAAAGAGGAAAAGAGGCAGCCAAAAAAGAGGTGAATCTGAGGACACAGCTGAAAATTGAGGTCATTGTACTATATCACATTCCCCATGTAAAAGAGGAATTTGAAACACATCGTCTATTGAATCAGTCGGTATTTGGCAGCATTAATCCTAATGTTGAGTTAAACCATTTAGGAGGCAGATTTGGAGAGCCTTTCATTGCAAAATGAGCAAATAATGAAATACACTTATTTCATAACCTGTATTTGTTACAAACACAACTCACTGAGCTGTTGCTCATTCCCTAAAAGCTAATAAAAAGAAGATATTATTATAACTAAAGCCAGCGTTTTTTACTTCCTTTAAATAACAGCCTCATATAAAGGCTCTTGTGGTTTGGTGACACTGTGCTGTTGCTGACTGGCAGGGCAGGATTCGGCAATCCAACCCCCTGAAGACTGTTGACATGCTGTTTTTCTCCTAGCACTCATATGGAAGAACACATCACTTAAGCCCGCTAAAAGGGGAGAGAGCACCTGGTAGGCATGAATTCTGCAATGACACATTTTAAATCAGCAACAACCCAAGTGGGTAGTAAAGAGATAACAGGCTCAAGCTTTGGCTAATGAAGAGGGCCACCCACATGCATGCAGCCAAGAATGCTAGCACCCAACTGGGTCATAAGAAAAGGTAATGCTTATGTCTCAGGACAAGAAATGCTTGTATGCAGTGCTAAGGACTGATCTTGCCCAGCTGGGAGGAGGATCTCAGGAGCCAGAAATATGGTCCCCAGGATCTGGAGACAAATTCCTGAGGTTCCCTTTAAAGGCAGCACCGCAGTGCTGGAGTAACTCCAAAATACTCTGATTTCCTTCTTTTCTTTCAGCACCCCAAAACATGGCCCTGTTCAGACCTCCTGGACCTATGAAACAGTTTGGAAAATGAAAAACTCCAGGTTTTATCATGTACTCTCTGGTGCTTCTCAGCCCCCTGACAGCCCTCGAATTACCTGGACCGCAGCCTTCCTTGCAATATCTTGGCTCTGCTGTTACCAGTCTGCCTGGAACCAATTAATGCATTAGCACAAAAAAATGAAAAAGGAATTAATCATCCTTTTCTGAACCTCAAAAGATTCAAGTTTTGGACAAGCCTTTATGGAGCTGGGGTAAGATCTGAATTTAGTTACCCCTTCCTAGCTGACAGGAAGTCTTACTAATTATTTCCCTTCTTACCAGTTGGCACTCAAAGCAAGTTGTGGGGCTGCATATTTCAGGTTTACTTCCCTCACATCTGTCCTGTATAACACCCTGGTAGAAGCTGAAAAAGGGTACCATCTTCTACCCACACTCTCCCCTTTTCCTCCCAGGATGCAAACTGTCCCGTACAAAGTGGAAAAAAACCTCACTTTGTCATCCCATCTTTTGATGAACCTTTTTGGCCCCAAACTTCAATACACCAATGCCAAGAGGAACTCACAACCTTTTTTACCTCACTCATAAATTGATTACCTTCCTTCTGCCACCCAGGTGAATCTCAGAACCTCAAAAACCTCTTCAGTTCCCTAAAATCCTATCTATCCAGAAAAACACCTTTTCGTTCAACTCCCCCTGCCACAAGTAACCCACTCACTCTCACATCTCTCAGACACTTAGTGTTTCACTCTCCCTGGAACTCACAATCACTCCTCCTGCCCTGCCAACCCTTCACCAACCCCTCCCACAGGCTCAAGATATCCCTAAGTACATACTAAGGCTGAAATAGTCCTTAAACTCAAAATCTGAGGATACTCTCACTCCTGACAACCCTCTGTCTCCTCCTCCTCCTCACTTCTGTTTCTGGCCCTTGATAAGGAGGAACAAAGGCCACAGGGAAAGCCTGTTAAGAGCAAATCACATCAGCAGTGCACCAAACACTGCCTTTGCTCTACAGAATCAATCTTTAGATGCACCTCAGAGCCAGAACCATTTAATAAACTCATTCTCTGCCCATGGCAAGTAGAAGGCAACACAGGCATGGAAGGATGAGGTTCAGTCACACTGGTGCCAGGAAGAGGCAGCTCAGCCACTCTGCAGGCCACCATGCTCTGTAACCCCAAAACCACCAGAGAGCCCTAATCCCAACTACACTTTCTTCTAATATTTTGTCCCTTTACCAGATTTCCATTTCTGTACCAAAACACTCCCATATTTCTTTTTTTACCCTTAAGAACACAAGGGCAGGCTTTTCAAAATGCCAATTAAGCAAGAACAGAGGGGAAATGATACATCAGGAGTAAAATGGAGCACTCAATCCTTTGGCTCACTAATTAGGATTTATGTACTGGAAAAATCCAACTCCTGGCACCGGTGAGTTAATAAAGAAATGAAAAAATGTCTGGAAAATTGGAAAAACTGGTATAATTGTCAAAGAAAACTAGCACATCTGGTGATTTCTCCACACATTGTTATTAGTACTACAATTATTACAGCAGGAGGCAAGCTGGGAAGTGATACAGGACCAATGAAGAAAAGCAGTAGCAGGATAACCTACCATTCAGACGCTGACTCCTGAGGGAAAGCAGACTTGACGCTAAACAGGCAAGTCTGCTTTAACATGCGCTCCTTAAAATGTGATTTATAGTGTTTAAACTGAAGATAATTATTTCCACTAGGTGTATCACAACTGCAAAATTACCCAGCTCCTTCTGTGCAGTCAAATACATTGGTACATAAATTGCTAATATTCTGATATTTACATGTTTTCCTAGTGGTAGGAAGGGAAATATGAGGTGCAGGGCAAGAGAAAACAGATCTCCAGACAGCAATTCATACAGCATGCAAGTGTATAAGATGAGGATTCACTTGCATGCTCTTGGGACTCAAGTGCTCACCATAAAGATTTCCCAGAGCATACCAGTGAATCTGGTAAGCTACTTTTCCTTCTTTCATAACTGTTTTTATGAGGAAGGCAAGAAAAGAAAAATATCCCAGGAAGAATGCCAGTAACAGTTGTGCTTTGTTGACTCTCCTCTGAGTTTTTTGCTTTTCTATTTTTGTGTGGTCATATCTCATGATATGAAGATTTTGACAGTTTAATGGGGTTCTCTTGCTTCTACTGCAGCACAGTCCTTCAGGAATCTTACACAGAATGAGCCTCTTGCTAACATATTGATTACTAAGGCCTTTTTCTTTTTTTAAGAAATTATAAAAAAAATTATCAGCCATGCTTCCTAAGTAATGTATGTTGATCTGCATTGTATCTAAATTGGACGAGAACCAGCAAGAGATTAAGATATTTCAGTGTTAGGCAGTATAACACCTGTCTTTCAGTACCTCAGATACCACAGGAGAATTCAAAAAGGGAATGGAGTGCCAGGTTCTCTATTCAATTCACAGGATAGGTTAGTGCATCAGAATTGAATCCAAAGTAACAAACACAGCATGCATGCACCTGATGGCAACATATTCAGGAGGCAACCACCTAGAACTGGCCACAGGCAAATGTTAAGAAGAGTATGCCTTAAATTCTGCTTATTCAGGGAGACAGTTTGATTTATAGGGTAACTGGAGCCCAAAAGCCTCACTCATGTTACATGTCTCTCTGTGCAAAAAAATAAGCATGGTTCACACTTTTCTATTAAAAAACAGGTTGGGGAAGCAGATGTATTCCTGGCTTCATATAATCACCCTGTGGTTGCCCAGGCAGTAAAGGAACTCTTTTCTTCCCTTGGATCAAGGGAGCTCTAAGTCACACATCCAAGAAAAGTTCCCTATTTACAAGTATGCTCAATGCCTCAAGCACAGTCAAGAAGCTCTGGGCCCAAAGCAGACATCAAAAACTGAAGTACAGTAAGATCAGTACATAGCTTACTTGGAAGTAAGCTTTCCTCTTTTTCTCTTTCAACTATGACTTTTTCTGCACTGTGTCAAGCAGCAATGTCATCCAAAATGCACAATAAGTCCTGGGAGCAGAAAGAAAAAACACAGGTCTCTTTGTGTAATCTGAATGTCAGAGTCCTTTTTCCTCACTTGCATGCTCTTCCTTTGACAAAGTGAATAGTTAACTACCGCCTACAAAGTGGTAAAGCTTCATGCAGCAAGATGAAGAATGCTCTGCCACACAAACCAAGACTGGTTGACAGCCTAGAGGCTGGGTATAGCTCAGTTAGTGGAAGATGTAGAACTTCATCCTATTACACAGAGTGGACTGAACCTTTCTCACTCTTCTGCTCACATACCTCAGCCAGCAGACTGGATGGAGCCCCTTGTGGTTGCTTTTAGAAATAAATCAGCAGGTGCCACTTCATTGTTCTGTGAAATGATTGAATCTCTCAACATGTGAACATCCCTAATGGACTATGTCAGTCCTGAAATTCAAAAGCTTGCCAGCTTTTCCCTTTCCCACACTGATGTATCATGTACTTCTTTAATTTCAACTTCCTACATGTCTTCTGACATTACTAAAATATCAGCTACTTTATTTCAAAATCCACTGCCTCAACATGTTTGTTTTTATCTCCCGAAACAAAGCATCCTTCCTAAAGAAGTGGTAAACAAACCCCAACCACATTCATCTCAACCATGTCAAAATTTCAAAGTTAAGCATACCAAAGAGAGGGAAAGGGGAGAAAGGAACGAACTTGGACTAATGGGTTTGCTCTGCTTCAACTCTGAATGGAAAAGAGCATCTCAGCAAGTCCATACAAAACATATTTATTTGTTTTTTATAGTTACAGGATATTAGGTTCTCATGCATTTACAGAACTGATCTACTTTCTTATTTTCAATAATGGTATGTGCAGACATAAACATAAGAATGCCCTATTCCTAGATCCCTTTCAGGTCAGTATGTGATTTAGGTATCGAGCTGTGTCGCCTTGTCCGTATAAAGATGAGTGTATAAAAGACAACACTCAGGCACCAGGCTCCTGGGGAATGTGTAGACAAAACAGGCAGTGATTGCTGTTACCTGGTCGGTGGTGATTCAAAGCTGGATGGCAGGAGCCCCATGTTACTGCTCCTTTCTACAAACCTTGTCTTTAAATCAATGACTGCCCATACTGACAGAGATGATCAAATTGTCCAATAAGCAGCTCCTTTAATTGTAATTATCTACAATCTGGCATGTTCAGGTACCTGGAAGTTTGACTGCTTGCTTTCCCAATGACTTTTGGCTCCTGAGCAGAAGCTACCTATGCACTTTAGCCATTCCTACCAGATGGACAGCAACTTCCATGAGAAAAGAAGAGCACAGGGGTCAGCTGGAGGCGTCTATCATTTCAGCATCTCATTTGAATCCATCTGTGTTCATAGATCAATGCCCATGAAACATAGGAACCTCCAGTTTCAGCTTGGAGCAGATGGGAGGAAAGAGTTCGATATCTCTTTTGACTTGGACAATTCTTAGCTAAACCATACTTAAGGAACCTCAGCCCCTTTCTTATAGCACATAGCTCATTTTAATTACAACAGATTTGATTTTTAAAATCTTAATAAAGATCACAAAACCATATAACAGCATTTACCTTAATATCTGCAGTGCTCATAATTAACCTTTGGTCTCAGACATAATACTGTGAGTTTTGGAGTCCTGAGGCATTAATTACATGGTAGTTATGCTGCAGTTAGTTTGAAATTATACACCCTGAAACACATATACTAAAGACCCATGCTATTAGAGAGTATCCATACAGCTGAATCACCACATTTGAGGAGGGATCTTTTTGTTGTTTGGCCTTCAGTGGAGACTGCTGCCCCATTTGGCATTTACAGATTCTCATCAGCTCATACTGAAAAACCAGCATCAATAGTAAAAAATGCACTTTGCCCTCCATTACCCCTCCCACTATAACCCATTGTGGAAGAAAGTGGGTATCAGCCAAGCTTTCCAAAACTGATCATTGATCAGGTGCAACTGAAAATATCTTTTTTTATTTCCCCCCGCTTTGGTAACCTGTGAAAAGGAAATGCTTTACAGGGACGAGATACTGGTATCTAATTTTTTTTATTTGTATCACTAAAATCAAATCAGATTACCTAATGGGCACCATTTTAAATTATCATATTTGGTTTTCCCTATTAATATCATTTGTTTACTCTGTGTACTTCAGGTGCCAACAAAGGCTAGTAGATCTGTGTCACTCTCACATATAAACAAAATCAAATACCACTTCTCTGACACACAGGAAGATTAATCTGTGAAGAACTTTATATCCTTGTATCTCAGTGCACTTTGACAAAAAAATAGTGGAAGTGTTCTCATCCATACTTTACCTAAGGAGGAACAAAAAGTAGAAAAGGGTCACAGGGCATTGTACATGCAGAGCTGGAAACACAAAGAACAGCTCTTCTCTAAATACTAGCCCTCCTTGTATGCTTTCCCTTCCCCTTACTTTTTTCCCTTTGTATTAGAAAGTCTGCTGTCAATGACTCTCATGACTGACCACATGATATTGCAAGTCAAGAGAGTGAAAACTAAACAACTGGGGAAAAGAAACTGCAAAGTGAGACTATTCTAAAGTCTTTGTTTCTTTTTTGTTTTAAATTACTCTTTTTTTTCGGCAACTAATACAGGCCTTGATTAAGATTTTCTTTGTTAGAGAATCAACATTTTCATTCCTGCTGTTCTGTTGAGAAAGAAATCAATACCTAACCTCTGAGATATCCAGGCAATCACCAGGAAAACCATAACAGAGAAGACTTAGCATTTCTTAAATTTCTAAGTAAAAATCAATCAGGAAAAAAATAATAATTAAACATTCCTTATAGAATATAAAGCAGCAAAAAAAGGCTTATACTAAAGCTTAAAAAGAAAATCTCTCAAATCTAAAAAAAAAAAAAAAAAATTGAGGAGTGAAGCATCATTAAGCTGGAGTCCATGGAAAGAGAGTTGTTGTGCTTTGGCTTTTTTTTTTTTTGGACTATTTTTTTCAAGAGCTAAAAGAAATTTCAAGGCTTACACTTGCCTTGGAGCCTCATTGCCAATTTTTGTGGTTTTACAACCACAGTCTCTTATTGCTTTTTCTTTTTTTCTTTCCCTTTTTTTTTCTTTTTTTTTTCTTTTTTTTTTTTTTTTTTGAGAGAGGGAGGAGTTGTTTGTTTGTTTTTCTAAAGTATTTCTCTCTTTCTCATTGTCATGTATGATACCCACACACTAAACAAGGGAAACTAACACCAAAGGGCATGCAGAGAAACTGCCTATTCAAACCAAATGACACCTTCCCTTCTTCATTACCAAACTCTAAAGGCTCTGCAGGACAGCTAAAGTGAGAGGGAGATTTCACCTCTCTTCCTGCAGGACCTTTACTCCTTCACCAGTTTCTCCTCAGCCCACACGCTAAGACAGCAGCTATGCCCTGTATGAAGGACTTAAAGCCAGTAGTCAAACTCAGCCTTTGGGCAGGGCATCCTCTACCCAGTGGCAAAGGATTATGCATTCATACATTTCCAGTGCCATAATGCCTGGGACAAGCAGGCCTCAGGTGTTTAGCCTTGCCTGTCTCATGGAGCCCACAAAGAGAAGACAGGCCTTCTTCAGAAGACTTCAATACCTTGTGTTGATATGGACTGTGAAATACAGGGAGATGTCTAGGACCCTGAGGATATTTTGTAGGCTGCCACACTGAAGTCAGAGGCACTGCAAGGCTGGTCTCATGGATATGCCAAGTGATAGACTCTTCTTGGGCACCCATGCCAACACATAATCCAGACATAAGTGTTGACTGTGGTCTTGCCTGCAGAGATTCTTTTATAACATTTAAATAAATAACAGCTTCTTAACAGGAGCTTGAAATAAAGAGTGAGTTTGTCCTTGGCCTGTGTACAGTATTTATTGGGTTTAGTGGTGGGTTCTGGCAACGGGAGTGAGGTGAGAGCAAGATTTTTCCCTCTACCCTTTTTCTTCTTGCACACTGCTAGAAAATCTAGTCTTTTATGCCCAACATCCTCAAGGTTGCAGGGACTACTCCTTTCTATTTCCTGATCATCTCAGTGGACCCAAAGCAGATAAGAGGGTAGACAGGCCTAGAAAATAAGGCTTTAGAGATATAGCTGCTTGAGTCATGAGAGCTAAGTGAACTCATTGCATGCAGTCTCTTTGGGCTAAGGACCTCTGAGATGTCCAAAAAGCCAGTATATGCACAATGTGATTCCATACCACGTTGTGTGGATTGCCTGTGATTCAGATTTGCATGACACAGTCAGTTCTTGCAAGCAACATACCACAAGGGAAAATCTGAGTTGTTGATGGTTTCTAGTGACTAATATTTTGACACTAATAAAACATTTTACAGTTTCTTGGGGTTTCTTTCCTAAGTATTTGACTCTTTAAAGTAAATTCTAACACTTTCCACCACAGGAAGCATCCAGGCTAATTCAACTGACGTTCACTACACTACAAACTGATAACTGGCAGGAGTGCTACGTTTCCCTCTGTATTGTAAGGACTAATCAGCCTTTTAATAGCTAACTCAAGGTGGGAATCTCAGAAGAGCAGGTTATAAAGAATTAGTTGTTTTAAGACCTTATGTTTACTTCTTAAGCCCACAAAAAAATTTATTGCTCTAATAAAAACAGAGACAAAATAAATAAAACGATCTTTAAATTAAAGGAGCTTAAGTTTTACAAGTCTGTTATAAAATAGAAAAGATGCAGAAGCATTGCAAGTCACAGAATCACAGAATCATGGAATGCTTTGGGTTGGAAGTGACCTTAAAGATCATCTAGTTCCAATCCCCTGCCATGGTCAGGAACACCTTCTACTAGGGTGCTTTTCTATTGTATTTTACAGTATTTTTTAAATATACAGTATATTTTACAATATATTTTACAGTATTTTTTAAAGTTTCTTGAATATAAGCAATCTAGTTTACTTTCCAACATCTCCTTTTTGTTCCACAGTTTAGAAAGACAAATTCCTCTTTTAACCATTGCTTTTCCTAAGCACAGGAATACACAGACGGTGAATTTAAGATTCATGTTCCTGAAGAGGTATGCATGTTGTTATTATCTCAAATATGCTACTGTTTGAGAGCTTGACTATGTATTTTATGACTGTATGTGGAAACAGTGACATTCTTATGAATTCTCCCCTAAAAGTGAGGATCTACTACAAGTGAAAGAGGTCAAATTGCAGCAGTATTCCCAAAACACAAGCTCATTATCACAGCATTGAAAAGCTATAAATAGACATTTCAGAAGAGAAAAATACGAACCATACTTTCTAATTTCTCTCTCCCATAGTCACTCATTACCGTCTTCTGTAACATCTAGCCATCTGTATTCATGTTCCTGTTTAGCGCCCTCTCTTTTAGAAAACCAACCTCTCAATTTACCAGCCTTTCTAGCTTATGTTTTCTGCCTTTTGTTTCTCCATCTCAGCATCCTTTGGCCATCCCTTCTGCTCTCAGTATCTCACCTCCACGTTTCTTGTGGAACTGCCTTTGCATTTCAAGTTTCTGAGCCATTTTTCTCTTAACACTAGAGAGGCTTTATGCCCAGGTAAGCATTTGCCTGGGTGGTGCAAAACCACTAAACCTGGGCATGGAAACATCTATTATTAATAAAAATACAAAGTTCATCTGCAGGTAACGTTCCTCTTATAAAGTCCTGGACTTCTGTTCTGCAGTAAGGAACAAGAAAATGTAGAATGAAATTATCATCTCATATCAAGACTGACATTTTTTGATGTTCACTGAAGTCTAGCCTGATCTTGCAGCTTACCTTTGTTCTTTTTATGGCACACATTATTCATCAGCGGAATATTTGTGCTCCTCAATCATGCAAAGGATTACCTAATCCTAATTGTATGCTGTTTTTCTCATATTTTTAATATTTTGCTACATTTTTTTGCAGGATTTCTCCAGCAGCTCCTGTGGTAGCTGTGAGTAGTCCCACTATATCTCTTTCCCAGTTGCTCTATAATTTCAGATAAATGCATCTCACAGAACCCACAACTCAATTGTCAAAGATTTTGTCAGTGTGCTTCCAAAGTGCTTTGATACCTTTTTTTAATGTTTGACCTAAAACCTTAGTGCTGAAGATAGCTCACATAATACAATGTTCAGTGACATACTTATCTATCGTCCCTTCAGTAATCATCTGCTGCCTTAGCTTCTGTTGGAGTTTTCTCTGGGCTGATGGCTTCTGCAGGATACATGCTCAGAATCAGTGATGACTGGCACTCTGACAGTTCCTAACATGTTGTGACTTATCTAACCTTGCTTCATGCTTAGGAACACTATTTTTACAGATGAAGATTCCTTTGTGCTAGGCACTGTGGCAACATAGGAAAAACACATATCACTCTGCCCCAATGAAATTACATTATGGGCATAGAAAGGGTGAGAAACAAATACGAAAGACAGTAACACAACACCAGGTAGACCCACATGTAGTGATCTACCACCAGTGACCTAGTTTTTGCCAAGGTTTCTTTTAGCCATTAGCAAAATAAAGAGAGGGTTTAGATTTTAGGGTTTAGATTAAGGCTACAGATTCGTTCAGTGGCTGCTTACAGGAATTTCTTTTCAAGAGTTAGGAGCAGCAGAAAGGAAAGCACAAAGGTAATTACTTGAAATAAAATCATAGAATCGTAGAATGTTAGGGGTTGGAAGGGACCTCTGGAGATCATCAAGTCCAACCCCCCTGCCAAGCAGGACCACAGAATCTAGG